>CAUYSK010038829.1:0-50439 GCA_963575035.1 Avahi laniger
CGCATGCCTGTAGTCCCAGCTACTCAGGAGGCTGAGGCAGGAGGATCGCTTGAGCCCAGGAGTTTGAGGTTGCTGTGAGCTAGGATGACGCCACGGCACTCTAGCCTGGGCAACAGAGTGAGACTCTGTCTCAAAAAAAAAAAAAAAATGTCTGTTGAAAGAATAGGTGCCTGAATGAGTGAATGAGTGAATGAGTGAGTGAGCTGGTAGACAGTATCGGCATCCAGCTGTATTTAGTACTTTGTTTGCCTCTTTTCCTGTCCCCCTGCACCCCGCCCACTGTAGAATCAGCCCCAAGACATGGTGGGTAGAGCAGGGCCTGAGGACATGGTGCCCTTGTAAATAGTGGCTGAATAAATAAACAGCAGGCACCAGCAAGAGTCAGAAAAAAATGTGGGTGTCCCTGGACCCAGTCATCTAATCACAAAACTGATCTTCTTTCTACAGGAGGACACAATGAGGAAGCAAGAGGGGAAACTTCTTTCCTGAGTGCACACCATGCACTGGCCAGGCACTTGCACACTTGCGTGTCCTCAAGGAAACCTCACAACTACCCCGCGTGGGGGACCAGTAAGTAACTAGCAAGGAGTAAATGGTTTGCCCAACACACCAGACATTAAGTGAGAATCTGGACTCAAAACCACATTCTTTACAGTCTAAATACAGAGTAGTCAAACATAGAAAATAAAAGAAATGTTAAGTCCAACCCATAAAGGATACATGGTCCAAAGGAAACCCAAGGTACACACAAGATCCAAGGTGCTGGATGAGTTAACTTTGAGAAGCTTCCCAGAAGAGGTGCCTGTTTCGCCTGAGGATGCTGCGAGAGAGCCTTGGCTTGGCACCTCAGGGCCCTCTTCTCTTCCTTAAAGCAGTAAGGAGAGTGCTGACGACCTTCCTCAAATTACTAGCAGCAGCAAGCCCTTAAGAATCCAATGGGCTCTGAACTCAGACCGCCTGCAAAGTTCTACTGGTTATAATTACTGGGCACCCACGGAAGCACCTCACAGTCTAGTCAAGAGCTGACTCTGAAAGGAAACTGGCCTGGATTCAAATCCTGCCTTCACCTACAACTGACTGTGAGACCTTCGCCTCTCGAGCCTCAGTTTCCTCAGCTATAAAGGGGGATGACAGTGTTCACCTCATAGAGTTGTTTTGAGAATTAAATAAAAGAATGTATTTAAAGGACTCACCAGGGGCCTGGCACACAGTAAAGAGGCAGGAAATGATACCTGCTGCCGTAGTTACTACAAGCATTGTAAAGTCTGACCTGAACACTACCAGTTCCCCACCTACAAGCACACAGGCTACCTACATTTTGCAAAATGTTCTGCATTTTCTAATTTTTTCCCATTCCACATAAAAAGCTTCATGCATTAACACAGGGCCTCTACTTGTTATTTTTAATAGGCACAGAATAAGTACCTATTCCTCTCCCTAAGGATCTAAGTTTTTAATGATTTCCACATTAGATTTAACATTAAATGCAAATTGATCCATAAAGTAGTCTAATTAGAAATTAAGTATGCCACAGACATTACCCACGACTTAATTAGAAGAACAACATGATATAATGAGATATGCCCCTCACGAAGGGGAGAAGGTGGGGCTAGAGCTCCACCTCGGCCACCGACTGGCTATGGGACCTGTAAGGCCACTTAGCCTGCCTGGGCCCTCGCAAAATGAGGAAGTTAGATTTCTAATGTCCTTTCCAGTCAAAGAAAAGAAATCTAACATTCAAATCACTTGAGTAACTATTTATGGAGCAGTAGGCTCTGGGGATGCTAAGAGTCATGCCCTCAAGGAGTTTGCAGATTAGAGAAACCACAGACTGTTCTATCCCACCCTGCTCCAACACACCACCCGGGCTTCCAAAGTAGAAGGGTTTGAATCTTCATCATAGACCATGCTACCCGGAACTATGTTTCTCCCACTCAGCATTTCCCTCTTTGCCAGGGCTACGTCCTCAAGGTTTATTTCCCAAAGCATAATTTTCAAGTCAGAGTCTCAGAGCCCTTTAGCTCCGGATCGCATAGCTAGCCAAGCTCTCTGCAGTTTGAACCAACCAATACCCCAGCCCCATCTCCAACCCATGGCTTCTCCCAGATCAAAATCCGAACAGGTTGCCAAGATTTGTCTCAGTGATGCTTGTCTTTTTCAGTGCAGAACAATCCTTGTCCCCAGCCTGGCCTTTTAACCAAAAGACGAGAAGAGAAAAGGGGAAGAGATGGACACGTGTTGAAAAGTCTTCTGGAACTAAGCAGGCAGTATGGCGTCCAAAAGGTCGAGGGGTGCACAGCATGGTTAGGGACGGTGGCTGGGCTGCCTGCACTCAACAAGGTGTGAGGTTCATCATCAGCGTCTCCCTCTCAGGAAGCTCACGGGACAGTATCTGACCCTCATTAACATGAGTATATGGGAGGTACCTTCCCACCATGAGAGGAGGACATTTCTCCATAGGATGCAGCCACCGCAGTGGCCACCACAATCCCTCACCCACTGGGCAGTCAAAGATCCCCAGGTACCTTCTCATACCTCCCCAAACTGTTCTTTTATTTGACCCTGGTCAGGGTGAGATACACAAGGGCTGCTCCTCTTGGCAAGATGCTGAGGAGGAGGCTTGGGAAGGACCCCAGCTGGGATAGTGAGTCCTGCCCTGATTCCTAGAAATGCCACCGTCAAAGAGACAGCTTCCCAATGCCTGGGAATCCCAGAAAGCAACCGCATTCCAGAAGCGGTTTTTCAGAAGACTCTCAGACAGCCCCCAAGAAGGCCCCAGAGCAAAGTTTTCAAACACTTAAAAGTTAGAGTACTGCCCTTAACTGAAAGAATTATGATATGAGCGAAGCACAGTGAAGTAAAATTTATAGTATTCAGCCCAAGTCAGGACAGAAGAAGACACTTAAATAAGTTAACATTAGGATGGAGGCTGTTGGGATTTGATGAAATTTCTCCTTTTAAAAAAAGCCTGGGCCACACAGAAAAACCAATGTAAAAAAAAAATTATCTGAATATAGATCAGCCTTGGACTGTACTTGAGAAGCCTACAGGGATAACACAAGACAATAATTTAAAGAAAAAAGAAAAGGCCAGGCACAGTGGTTCATGCCTCGGAAGCCGAGGTGGGAGGATCACTTGAGGCCAGGAGTTGGAGATCAGCCTGAGCAACACAGTGAGACCCCATCTCTACAAAAAATAAAAAAATTAGCTGCGCATGGTGGCACGGCCCTGTAGTCCCAGCTATGCCAGAGGATGAGGCAGGAGGATCACTTGAGCCCAGGAGTTTGAGGTTGCTGTGAGCTATGATGATACCACTGCACTCTAGCCCAGGCAACAGAGTGAGACTCTGCTTCATTAAAAAAAAAAAAAAGAAGAAGAAAGAAAAAGGAAGGAACGAGTTCAGAAATGATATCCTTACACAGGCCGGGCGTGGTGGCTCACTCCTGTAATTCTAGCACTCTGGGAGGCTGAGGCGGGAGGACTGTTTGAGCTCAGGAGTTCGAGATCAGCCTCAGCAAGAGCGAGACCCCGTCTCTACTAAAAATAGAAAGAAATTAATCGGACAACTAAAAATATATAGAAAAAAAAAATTAGCCGGGCATGGTGGCGCATGCCTGTAGTCCCAGTTACTCGGGAGGCTGAGGCAGAAGGATTGCTTGAGCCCAGGAGTTTGAGGTTGCCGTCAGCTAGGCTGACGCCACGGCACTCTAGCCAGGGCAACACAGTGAGACTCTGTCTCAAAAAAAAAAAAAATATCCTTACACAACTTCAAACTTGAATTATGTCAATGATTCCACCCCAAAAAAGTGAGAGGACATCAAAATGAACATGATATCGGCCCCTGCCCCACAGGAGCTGGAGGGAGGCACCCAAGAGACCAACGTGAAGGGGAAAACCATGGTAACAGCAGCAGTTCTATCTTTCCTCTCAGGAGGAACTTTTCAGCTCACAAAGCGCTTTCACTTTCATTATCTTCCCTCATGCCCTCGAGATGGTCCTGTGAGTGGGGCGGGGTGGGAACACCTGATTATCTCTATTTCATGCTCTAAGAGGTTAACAACCAGCTGAAGGTCCCGCCGCCAGCAAGTGACCAGTCTAGCATGAGAATCTTGGGCCCTGGCAGGGCCCAGCATCCCCCATGAACCAGCACACACAAAGAACACCTGAACGTTTCCCCACAGAGGTTCACATGACTCTCCTGTAGATGTGGGAACAGGGAACAGGGTTATGAGCTTGAGTGATTACTACCAGAGCTGCACTTACCCTCCCAGCATGAGGTCGGGGATAAGAAAGCCACTTCCTCCTCTACCTTCACCACCACCACCACCACCACCACAAGAAAGAGTCACATGCTTCTCAATGTGAGCCAGGCATGGTTCTAAGCACTTCACAAACGTTAACTCCTTTTACTCTTACAACAGCTGTATGAGGAAGGTACATCTATTAATACCCCCACTGTACAACTCAGTAAATAGCAAGATTAAGTAATTTGCCCAGAAGCAAAGAGATGGAAAACAGTGGGCCAGAAGCCAGGCAGTCGGAGCCCAGACGCTGGTCTTTGACCACTAAGCCATACTGCCTCTCCTGAGGCCCCAGGGCTAGGGGAATTCAACCTACTGCGGACCCGGGTGCGGTGCAGAACCCAAAGAGCTCACTGCTAATACCACACAAAGCTTCCTGGACTTTCAGATGCTTCCCAATTTCAGCAATAAGCAGGTCACCACCTTCCCCTCCTCCCTCCCTCCCGCTTCCATTATTGGGTTACTGCAGGAGGACCGTGGATTAAGGCACACGCTGCTTTGAAATAACCTAATAACCACCCGGCTCCCAGCACTCGGCAAGCATGAAAGCTACAGGGCACACATGCAAACTTGATTCTTAGACCAGGAGTGATTTCTGTGGCGGTGTAATTCCATTGTCCACCTCACACGGCACATCTTCTATCCATAAAACACGAAGCCTCCATCCGTCACACTAGGGAATGAAAGGCCTTGCCTCCTAACCCGTGTTTCAGGTGCAGCGACACTCCGTCGGGGGACAGAAAGTCAAGGCTAATCAATGTTTCCACTCGGAAACCACACGACCCCGAGCACACACACCGCCGTATGTGGAAGGCAGCATTGCACTGGAGGCACACAACTGCCCCACATTCAAATCTGCTGGTTATTTATTAGCCCGAATTACCCTGGATATTAGTCTCCGATCATTATAAACTACATTCATTATGACACTGAATTTATGGACACACTTGACCGTTAACGGCTCAGTCTCCACAGAAGATCTACAAATCCACACAGGAACCTTCTCTGTACAGCAACTATGGGACGTGGGCTTGTACCTGCCCCGCGGGCAGCCGAGAGGCCAAACCCACTGCTTAGATCCGGGCCCGTCAGTCACCTGCTGGCAGCAGAAGCTGTGACCTCGGGGCGAGAAGCCACTCAGCTCCGCCAAGAGCCAGGCTTCGGGTCTCTGCTGATGACTTAGGAGAGGGTTGGCAAACCCGGGCTCGCAGGCCGAATCTGGGCTGCCATCTGTTTTCGTGTGGCCCACAGATGAAGAATGGTTTTTACATTTTTTAATGGTTGAAAAATAATAAACTACATAGAGTACACATTTCGGTGTCCATAAATAAAATTCCACTGGAAGACAGCCACCTCCATTTGCGTGTTGTCTACGGCTGCTTTCATGCTACGGCAGCGGAGTTTAGAGGTCGTGGCAGAGACCAGGCGGCCCGCAAGGTCAAAAATATTTACTATCTGGCCTGTACCAGAAAAAGTTTGCTGACCCCTGAGTTAGAAGCAAGTGGCCAGGGTACTGCTAAAAATAAGACCTCGAAAACCCAGGAGGAGTCCAGGAGGAAAATACAAACGGTTTCTTCTTGAGTCCCTCAATGGAGGGGGAAGAGACATCAGCAGAGAATGACGTAGTCTCCCAGGGCTGTGGGAAAACCCTGTGCATCCAGCCACACTCTGCACCGCACCCCCTTGTGAACACCTGCCTTTTCTAAGAGATAATGAGGCTGGATTGGGGCACAGTGATTCTGCTTGTCTCGTGGTTCCAACGCAACAGAAAATGAGGGCAGGGAAGAGAGAATTAGCTGGAGTTTTCCTCAGAGCTCAGACTGCTCCTCCTTCCAACCCTCAGCCGGAAGCTGACAGACAAAGAGCCGGCAAAGGACAGGAAGCCCGTCCTAAGTCACCAGGCTATGATCTCTTTGTGAAGTTTGTTAGTGGAAAGGAGGCCCATGGCAGTCTCAGTTTGGGGGGAGGGAGGCTGGGGTGAACCAGGAAGTGAGCTAGGAAGTGATTTCTTCACCAAGTTTTTTTTTTTTGTTGTTTTAGATGATTTAAGATTATCCTTGTCTTCCTTTCCCCATTTTCCTTGCCACCTCTGTTAATGTGGGAACTGCTAGAGCTGGGATTGTCAGATTTAACAAATAAAAATACAGGATGCCTACTTAAATCTGAATGTCAGATAAACTGACAATTTAAAAGTTTGTCCCAAATATTGTTTCTCTGACATTGAAATCATGGGACATGCACTTAAGAAGTTTATCTAATATTCAAATTTAACTGGGCATCCTGAATTTCACCTGAAACCCCTATTTAGAACCCACATCGTTCAGAGAAGACGATTCCTTGGCCCTAGCCATTCTGACAAAGCCCCCGCAAGGCAGGTCTCTGCGCCTGTGGTCCTGTCTCCAGCAGCCCAGCCTGCATCACACAAGGCTCCCTGGGGTTCAACGGCATGAAAGCAGCCTGCTGTGGCTTCCAGAAACAAGCTTTCCCAGGAGCAGAGCACCAGTGCCCAGCATCCAGCTGAAGGGAAGGCAACTAGCCCTTGGCCAAAGAAAGTCAGCCCTTGCCTCTTCTTGTCCAGCCATCCTCACCTGAACTCATAACACATACCCTCTCCTCCTGCCCAGTCCCCATCCTATTCTCAGATCCCTCAAGAAGCCCCTCTAGGCCGGGCACAGTGGCTCACACCTGTAATCCGAGTACTTTGGGAGGCCGAGGTGGGAGAATCACTTGAGGTCAGGAGTTCAAGACCCGTCTCCACTAAAAATAGAAAAATTCGCCAGGCGTCAATGGCACACGCCTGTAGTCCCAGCTACTCGGGAGGCTGAGGCAGGAGGATCACTTGAGCCCAGGAGTTGGAGGTTGCTGTGAGCTATGATGACGCCACTGCACTCTACAGAAGCCCCTCTAAACTGGAAAGGATCTCCTCCCCCCTGACAGCTGTTCTGCTGGTTACAAGGTGTTTCCATCCCTGGGTTTTTTGTCTGATGGAAGAATGACTTCAGGGCATGGAATTTAAAGGCATGAGGAATTTGGAGGAGATGGGGAGAGGTAGGTGCTGAAACTGTACTAAGTTAGATGGTCCTAAACAGAAGCCAGAAGAAACGACTAAAGACTACTACACTCCCCCAACCCACAGAAAGCTCCGTAAGGGCAGGGACTTTTGTCTGTTTTATTCACAACTATATCCCACAGTGCCTGGCACACACTGACACTCAACAGGTAACTATGGGATTATTATGGGCTGAACTGTGTCCACCCAAAATTCGTATGTTGAAGCCCTAACCGTCAGTAACTCAGGATGTGATAGCATTTGGAGACAAAGCCTTTAAAGAGCATATTCAGTTAAAATGAAGCCATAAGGTGGGCCCTAATCTACTCTGACTGGTGTCCTCTTAAGAGGACATTAGGACACACAGAGACACCAGGGTACGCATACATAGAAGAGAGGCCACGAGGGGACACAGCAAGAAGGCCACCACTGCAGGCCAAGGAGAGAGGCCACAGGAGAAATCAAACCTGCCGACACCTTGATCTTGGACTTCCAGCCTCCAGAACCATGAGAAAATAAATTTTCATTGTTTAAGCATCCCGTCTATAGTGCTTTGTTATGGCAGCCCTAGGAAACCACTACTGGGATGAATGACTGAACAAATGAAGGAGGATGAGTGCACACCGTGTGCTCTTCACCGTGTGTTCAGTGCCTATGCCAGTATACAGTGGGCTGTCATGTAGAAAGACCAAGAGAAGCATTTACAGTCTCTCCCCAGAGCACCATCTGGAGGGCGAATGGGCTCCCAGTCGGCCGAGGACAGGGACAGGCTGCAGCTCCTATCATCCCACTCTCCAGAGCTTCCCACTTCTCCTTGCTCCCAGGGCCTCTCTGGGGCCAGCTGCTTAGAGGGCTTCTGTCTGAAGAGAGAAGCTGTAGAACAGCCCCCGGACATGACAGCATGGGAATTTTCTACAGGCTCTAGCACCCCAGGGCTGCCTGGCAGCTTCCCAGGTTCCTGCCTGCTGCAGGCATTCTTGCCTACCCAAATCCTCCACCCCACCTTTCTTGAAGGCAGAGTCCTAGTCCAGTCTGTGAGTTCCCCCTTCCACTGGGATCCCTGATCCTCACTGAGTGTGGTAATTCCATCCCCCGGACCCTGTTTCATCTGGGAATGCGCATGTTAGGCCACTCGGGCCAGGGAGGCATGAGAGGAAGTCTGAGGGCTGGCCAGCAATTGGAAAGGTGTCCTTCGGAAAAGAGGCTGGGAACAAATACGTCTGGGCATCACTGTGGGGATGTGATACCTAGAGCTGCTGCAGCCATTTGCTGACCAGAAGAGAAGGGAGCCAGCACGCAAAGGATGGCAGAGTGAAAAATGGGAAGGACCAGGTCCTTACGAGGTCACCGAGCTGCAGATCTAACCAACCCTAGGATTGCCGCACCTCTGAACTTTGTGTACTAGGAGATATAAGACCTCTCTACTGTAAAGACATTTTATTTGAGTTGTACCTTCCAGCTACACTGCATGGCCTGGAATGCTGCTGGGATCAGTTTCCTGATTTTATTAGGCAGATTCTGTGGTTCCTGACTTTTTCGAGTTTGGGAACCTCTTTTAACACCAAAACCTTCTACAGGCCACCCATGTAACAGCAGTCCTACTTCTAGTATCCAATGACTAAGAGCCAATGAACTTATAAGACTTTCAGTAATGTTTTCACATAAACTTGCATTTTTAGGCACACTCAGACATGACTGTAGACAATACATACATTAAACGAACCTGTAGACAATCCTTGGTGTGCAAATGGGTGTGAGGAGCCTCACATTAAATGCACAGCCCTTACCCTGCCCACCCCTGAGAAATACCCAGCTCCCAGGTCAAGGAGAAACTTCCAACTTGACAAAAGGCTAAAGGCCTTTCTAACTCAGCTTGGGTGCAAGCTTGATGCCTCTTCTTTATCAATTCAGCCCAAGTACTATTAAAGACTCACTTATCCCCATGAAGTCTTCCCAGAGGGTGTCCCTAAATTGACAATTCAAAATTACCCCATAATGCTTGCATCTCAACCCCAGGCATACTGGATTCGATTTATGCTTACCCAGATAAAAATCTTTACTTTTTCCCTAGTACTCCAGGTGATTATTTCCCAAGAGCAGAAAGAAAGGTAGTGACAGCAGCAATACCAACAGCAGTGACGGTGGTCGTGCTGGTAGTAACATTTTAGCATGTAATCTGTTCCAGCCAATGTACCAAGCACTTTATAAGCATTATTTAACTTCATCTTCAAAGCAACTTTCGAGATAAGTACAACATTATTCCCATTTTACCAACTGAGGACCGGCAACAGAGTTTAGGTGACTTGTCCAAGGCAACACCGCAGATAAGTAGCTGAGCTGGGCCGGCAGTCACCACATATGAGTATCGGTGAAGCTGTGTGGGGGCAGGTAAGTGAGAGGCCTCATCGGAAGAGGCAGCGCCAGCAGTTTCCAGAGGCAAAACAGGCAGAGTGGGAGGAGGAAAAGGAAGAGAGTCCCCTGACGCTTTATTTTTACATCCTGAGGACTAAGAATATCCTGAGTGATGTGCGCCAATAAGGAGCTTGGATTACCAGATGGACGGATGGGAGATTTTTCAGGAGGACAAGGGTGATTCTACAAAGAAACACTTTAAGATGGCCCCTGTGGAAAGCTGGAGACTATTACAGAGAATGGGGCTCAAAAGATGCAAATTACTCAAGTGGGCCCAGAAATGGACATTCCAGCTTGGTCCTGAGTGCCTTCATTACACCTTTATGCCTAGCACTGGACTAAGGAGCTTTCACGGAGAAAAGGTGTGGAGGACATGGAGAAGGGAAGTGGAGAAGAGAGACAGGTCTGACACATTGGACCCTGGGGAGTAAAAGATGAGACTGGCCAGCCTGATACACCCTGACCAGGAGTCAGGGACCAGGGACCAGGTGATGACTTTGTAAGAGCAGCAGAACCTTGCGCTGGACCCCACACTTGCTTTCTTGTTTCTGTTGCTAACTTGTAACCTTGCTGGCTTCGCTGCTTTACCTTTGTTACTTTGTTACCTTTGCTTCTTTATCAGTTTCCTTGTATCGATTCTCAGTTGACTACTCTTTAGGGGATGGACAAAAACGGAGATGGGAAATTCCACCTCAGTGCACCTTCCAAGTGTGGCAGAGGAGTCATGAAAGAACTAACAGGGATGTCGACAGAAATAAAGAAAGGACTTGGTCCAGCTCTCAGCAGTGTCAGCCAGGAACCCCTAAAAAAAGTTCTCTGCGTTTCCTGGGGAGGTTCATGGCATGAAATATCCCAGGCGACAGAGAGAAGTCAAGCTGAGAAAAGCCCAGAGTTTAGGAGGTCACTGGTGACTTTTGAGAGGATATCTTGTGGTGGCGTCAGATAAACCTGGATTCAAATGAACAAAAATGAATTATTTCATTACTACCTTGATCTCTTCCAACTCCTGTTCTAGCCAGGATTTCTGTTGCTTACAATCACCTGGTCCTGCACGTTCTACTTATTTCTTTGTTCCACCCTCTCTGCCAAGGCCTGACCGCCTCTCCGTGCCATTGCAGTGGCCCCTTTCTCTTTCCATCCAGACTCAAAGTCGGAGGAAACTTTCTAAACCCATTGATCCAATCATGCCTCTTCCCAGTTTCAAGTTCAGCAGGCCAGTTACCAACACATCCAATCCAGACCCCTAAACATGGCATTCACAGTGAGCCCTAGAAACACCACTCCAGACTTGCTTTGCATCTACAGAAAGGCTAGGGATTCCCAGATGTCCTACACCCGTGTGCCCTTGTACCAGTGGACCCTCTGTCCGGAATGCGGTATCCGTCTCTCCTACATCTTCCTTGACAATGACATCTGCTCTCTCCTCTGCACATCACTCATCCTCCCTGAGGCTGATGCTCCCTAACTCGAGTCACAATGACCCCCTTCGCCTGTCGTTATCTTTACTCTTTGTCATCACACTGATCATGCTCTTCATGACATGTCTATTTCTCTCTCTTGTTGCATGGAAGCTCCATAAAAACAGGATATTTCCTGCCTTTTTCACTGTTGTCCCAGTGCCTAGAAGATCTCCGGCCAGGTAAGGTGCACACTCTTAATAAATGAACTACTAGCATGGCTCCACTCTCGCAGTATGCACAGTGCTGCCATCTATTAGCGCCAGTCTGACCATCACTTACCACGATAACCGCCCTCATGACTTCACTGCGAACTTTGAAGAACAGGAGCCGTGTCTGATTCGCCCTTGTATCCCAAACCCTGACATACAGTAGATGCCCAATAATGTTTGCCACTTTATTTTTACAAAGAACAGATACAATCCCATTTTTTAAAACAAATTGTTAATATTTTATTATTTCTTTGCTCGTTATTTTTTAGGAAGAGAAAAAGATGTTGCAGTATTCAACTCTTAAAAGGCAGAAGAGTCCCTTATAAAAAAGGAAACCAGGAAAGTTCCAGTAAGTCAAAGAACTAAAATACCTTAAAAAGAAGCCCAGGCTGATTGGCCCAGCTACCTGAGAGGCTAAGGCAGGAGGAATGCTTGAGCCCAGGAGTTTGAGTCCAGCCTGGGCAACACAGCAAGACCATGTGATAATTTAAAAAATATGTTTTTAAAGTTAGTATCAAATGATTCTGGTTGTACATTTATAAACAGTTCAAATGATACAGAGATACAAGAAGTAGAAAATGAGTGTCTTCACATAATCCTAAATAGATCACTATTTGCATTTGATATACATTCCTCTTCCCAAAATTGATGTATATGAAACATTCTGTAACATTTATTCATTTTATACACACACATTGAAAATAGGATCACATTATACAACTAATCTATAACTTTCATACGTAATTTCTTTGCCATCATTCCATAATAATACATAAGTTGACCTCCCTTTTCAACAGTTTTATAATATTCCACTCTATGGTTTTAGTGTAACTTATTTAACTATTCCTTCCTTTTTTTTTCCAGATACAGAGTCTCATTCCATTGCCCAGGTTGAGAGTGCAGCAGATGATCACAGCTCACAGCAACCTCGAAATTCTGGGCTCAAGCGATCCTCCTGTCTCAGCCTCCCAAGTAGCTGGGACTACAGATAAATACCACCACATCCAGCTGATTTTTTTTTTTTTTTTTTTTTTTTAGTTTTTTTAGAGACGGAGTCCCTCTATGTTACCCAAGCCAGTCTCGAACTCTTGGCCTCAATCGATCCTCCCGCCTTAGCATAGATCATATCTACGGTCAAGAGCACAGATCTCAACAACAGAGAAGAAAGTTCTTTAAAATAAAACCACCACTGCCAATCAGCGTGGCATGAGATTTCATGTTGCCAGTATCCGTAGGGAAGAACTGCTCTTCATTAACACACTCTTAGTACAAATACTATCAACACTTCGAGCATCAGAACTTTTGGTTTAATTTTCTGAATATTCCTACAATTCTCCCTGTTGTCCTAAACGGAGTTCACCAGATACAAGTATGACACTTCTTAATGATCACAATCGTATTATAATATGCCCAGTGTCCTACTGTGCTAAATGGTAATAATGACCTTCCGAAACAAGGAGGGCAATTAGGGCTAAAGAACCAGTTTAATCAGCTTTTTAAATGTGCCAACTGTAGCATTTACTTTTTTCTGCCTTAGCCATCACCCGCTCTCTCTCTAGTGGATGTCCCCTTCACTACATCCCAGCAGTTTGTGCTGCAAGAGGCAAAAATTAAGCAGGTTAGAAATGCAAAAACATTAAGAATAAATAGGTAGAGCCTTGAGAGAATTACCTATGAGTGCTACAGCTGTTTCAGAAAGTGGCCTGTGAGTGAAGTAGTTAAATCCTGGTGCACAGACTTCATGAAAACTAATTCAAGTGTCATCATTGAATCTGAATGTGTGCCTTAAAATGGCTTGCAGATAGCTCTATCAAGTCCTTGGGTGGAGAGATCTTGTTTTTGACACATAGAGGCAGGCAGCTGGCCGGCCGCCAAAGCAAACATGAGAATGACTGGAAGGGTGATCCCAGGTCTTGGGTACAGTGTTTTTAAAAGAACACATCAACTGTGTTCCTCCATAGAAAGTGAGATAAACACCCAGCCACACAAGTGTAGCACCACAAGTAAACAAGTCTTCTCCTGGCATTAAGCTTCTACTAAAAAAAGTGCCGCAAGCATTATTTCTTCTCTTTACTTAACCTTTCTGGAAAATCTCCAACTGGCCACCAATTTGCAGAGAGTTCTACAAATCAGAACTCTCCTAAGCACAGCAACTGAGATACACAAGTGTAACATGGCATGATGAAAAGGCTGCTAATCAAGGTCAACAGATGACCTTGGGCCAGTCATGTGCCCTTTCTCGGCTTGGTGTAAAATGGGAATAACACCTGCTCTTCTTGGGGAGAAGAGGACCATCATAGAGGGGGTGAGGGGATACTATGCCACCAGCAGGCTGACCCTCCCACTTGGGCTTGGAATGCTTATGAACTGTGGCAGGACCTGAGCACCAGGGCTCAGCCACAGCAGAGGATCCCAGAAGGAGTCAAGTAAGAAAAGAGCTCAATGACAAGTCTCCAACTCAACCACAGCAGGCTCCACGCGGGAGCTCCACTGTCAGCTAGAAATATCGAGGGCAATGGCTTTTATACAATTTTAGCAGCAGAATCACCCTCTGTCGGAGGACACCTCATACGCAACCCCAATATTCAAAATAGTTTATCTGAATTATGTAAGTTATAGTATTTACTTATTATAAATACAAGACTGTTCCTACTAACAGCTTAAATCACAAATAAAGCTTCTAATACATTTCTCTTTTACTTTGCCTACACAATACAGAAAACGCTGATTCACAGATAAACAGTTGCAAACGGTATCTATTTAACCTTTCACTTGCACCCTCTGGAATCCATCCAATTAAACTAACCCAGAAACCTGAAGGTAGAGCAACAGGAAACTTTTAAAGTAATATAATATTTCTTATGAGGAAACATGTAATTCGGAGGCAGTAGAAGAGTGATTTCCTTAACCAGTTTGAGCTTTTATCTCAGTAAGAAAACTCTGTTAAAACCTATCTTACAACATAACTCAACATTCAATGAGGTCAGCTCTAAAAATATCCAGATACTTGGTGCCAGGCTCCGTAAGATATTTATGCAAAATTTCAAGAGTCAAACTTATTTTGTTTTGTGTATTAAGTTCAAACTAAGTTTTGATGTCATCACTGACACTCCAACAGCCTTTGTAAGCATGGCATATAAGAAAACAACCTGTATTGCTTAATGGAACTCCTTCAATGTATTTTTAAAAATTGAGCAAGACACACAAAGGGACCACATCATCTTTAAAAGATTTCAAACAATGGAGTTCCTCTGACAGTAAATAATTAAAAATAAAACAAAAAACAGTGATTTATCACCTCATTTGAAATATTTGTAGTTTAACTTTTCCTTGAGAGGTCAACAAACTATGGTGTGAAAAAGTAAACTTTTAAGAATTATTATCCACCTCATTACAAATAACTCATAAAAGTAAAAAGACAACATCTTAGTATAACGTATCCACCTTATTACAAATAACTCAGAAAAGTAAAAAGACGGGTCGGGTGCGGTGGCTCACGCCTGTAATCCTAGCACTCTGGGAGGCCGAGGTGGGCGGATCGTTTTGAGCTCAGGAGTTCGAGACCAGCCTGAGCAAGAGCGAGACCCTGTCTCTACCAAAAATAGAAACAAATTAATTGGACAGCTAAAAATATATATAGAAAAAATTAGCCGGGCATGGTGGCTCATGCCTGTAGTCCCAACTACTCAGGAGGCTGAGACAGTAGGATTGCTGGAGCCCAAGAGTTTGAGGTTGCTGTGAGCTAGGCTGATGCCACGGCACTCGCCCCAGGCAAGAGAGTGAGACTCTGTCTCAAAAAAAAAAAAAAAAAGTAAAAAGACAACATCTTAATATAACATACACTTTATATATTCCGTGTACAACCATTCTAGAAGGCCATCTTCTAAAAAGCAGAATTTGTATACGCAACACACAGCTTTTGTCAATAGCTGGTATACAAACCATCACTCCTGCAATCTTTCTTGTCATTGTTCTCACAATACAAGATAAATTTTCCTTCACTTCTGTAGGTGTCAAGTGTTGAAGGAACTGGTCTTACTCACATTTGCCTGGGTAAACACATACAAATGCAGGTGAAATGCTGACAACCACACCATCCGCCATGGTGGAGGTGGGTGGTAAGAACACACATGACCCAGCCGTAAGACTGTCCCTCACAGAGGGAGCGCCTCGGTGTCTTTTCCACACTGCACAACTCTACAATGACACCAGCTATTTTCACAGCAGGTTTTTAGGTAAGAACTTTGATGCTATAACTGCATTTTCTGTGTTAGACTGAAACTAGGATGCTGAAGGGTAAAAACTCGTGGTCCAAGAAAACGGGAGAAGGTACAGAAGACCTGTTGATTCCCACAAACAGAAATGACTAGAAAATGTGGATTCCCAGAGAGCTTCTGTCAGCTTAGCTCCTGCCTCATCCCTCCTTCAAGCCAAGCAATGGGTGCTGCTTCAAGGGCTGTGTGGTCATCAAGTCCATGCCTCCCTTCCTCCTTCCCTCCTTCCTTCCTTCCTGGAAGATGGAGGCTCTTTCAGTTCACTCACTCACCCATTCAATCATCAATCCAGTCATTCCACAGATATACACTGCATATCTATTTTGCAAGGCACAGGGCTGGGGTATAGGCAAGGTGTATGTTTACATTAGCATAAATTTAATTGCATTTTGGAGAGTTTGGCAATATCTTTAAAGGTAACCTGAAGATACCAAAAATGAGTGAGCAATACCAGAACCAGTATTAACCATTTCTGTTAATAAAACAGCACAGAGGCCGAGGCAGGAGGATAGCTTGAGCTCAGGAATTTGAGAGCAGTCTGAGCAAGAGCAAGACCCCGTCTCTACTAAAAATAGAAAAATTAGCTGGGTGTCGTGGTGCACACCTATAGTCCCAGCTACTTGGGAGGCTGAGGCAGGAGGATCACTTGAGCGCAGGAGTTGGAGGTTGCTGTGAGCTAGGCTGACGCCATGGCATTCTACTCAGGGCAACAGAGTGAGACTCTGTCTCAAAAAATAAAGAATAAAAAAAATAAATAAAACAGCACAGCACTTGATAAATGTTAGCTATTATCATCACATCCAAATTCTCTGACTTATGCAAGCATACTTTGAGCTTCTGTGCGCCAGGCAGGACACAAAGGTAAGATCCAGTTCCTGCCCTCGAGAGGTTCAGAAGGAGAGAATGGAGTAAATCCAACACACAGAAGACAATGTGATTCACGCTAGTGCCGAGCAGCAGTATGGAGGACTAAAGCAACAGAAGGCAGGCTTAGTTTTACTGCACTGTTGGTGTTGGGAAGGCTTCTGTGAAATGATGTACATTCATTTCTCTCTTTAAAGGAAGCAAGAGCTGGACAACAGCAGGGGATGTCAGGAGTGAGATGCTGGGCAGCCAGGTGGAAGCAAGAGCCTAACGGCAGAGGAGAGATGCTGAGTGTGGCCGAGACAGAGGAGCACTGGTTGGGAGTGGCTGGCCAGGAGGCTGGACGAGAGTACCAAGCCTTTCTCATCTGCATAGTTAATATGATTGGGGTCAACTGGCCTCAGAGGACACTTCAATGGTCTCTAGCTTCTCAGAAAGGAAAGACTGGCTCCTCCAGCAAATCCCACATACGAAACTGAGTGATCACAAGGCATTCTCCCTGTGTTTGGCAGAAGGCTTGTCCAAAATACATGTCATCTTCCTCTAGTCAAGGCATATGGAGGGGAGCTCCCAAAACAAACCAACCACAATGCCGACTCAGCCATACAAAGAAGATAAATATAATACATGTCTCTGACTTGGCAGGAGTTCCTCTAACATAACTTTTTCCATGTTTTTTTAAAAGCACATCCAGGGCCACTCTGCTTCCAAAGAACTTAGGGTTTTAGCCAATTTGCTCAGAAGATGGTTGTGCAAATTTGTACTGCCCCATGAGCCTGGGTTTTATAAGAGGCTGCAGGGGCGGGGGAATCTCCAGCTATAGCAAGGAAGAATTTTAATAAAAAGCAGAACCTAGAGCCCATGCAATAGATGGCTGCTCCTGCAGGTCAACTCATGCTGGGCTCCACTCACCAAGCTCTGTAAGGGATGCACTAACTGAATTCCAGGGCCCCAAATTTACTCACTGTACTGATATATTCTGAAGGTCTATTATACACAAAGTACTGTATACAGCACTGTGTACTATTATATGTACCATTATATACATAAAGATCTGCAACCCACAGCCTAGTTTAGGAGGAAGAAGGACAACACCAAAAGATGACAAAATATGCTGGATAGTGACAGTGGCATTAAGACACTTACAGATGGAAGAAAGTGAAGCTCCCCTCCCAATAAGGGAGGGAGGGACTCTGGGAAGACTTCCTGAAAGAAGCAGCTTTAGAAAGAACAGGGAGGTTTTGGCAGACAAAACAAGCAGCAAAGGTAGTCCCCTTTTCTGAGCACTTGCTATATATCAGTCAAATCTCACAAAAAACCAGCATGCCAGGTGCCATAATGCCAGGTACTGGGCAAGGGACCCCAGTTCAACACGGTGGGCTAATGTGCCCAATGTCACACATACCACCCTGGTGGCAGAGCCCAAACCCAAAGCCCTTGTTCTCTGCTAAGGAAAGCTCTCCTGGCAGAGGGAACAGCACGCGAAGGGCAGCACATTTGGCAAGTGACAAGAATCCAGCTTGTGGGACGGTTACTCTGTGGAGCAATAGGCTAGAAAGACACGCTGAGACCACACTGTGGAGACCTCATGCACCAAGCTGAGGACAATGCACTCACCAGCTGGGTGACGAAGCAGGTAGGGAGAAGGCTTTTGGGCATGGCAGTCCCAGGATAAAGTGCAGCAGCTAAGAATGACTCTGGAGCCAGCCAGCCTGCATTTGAATCCCAGCTCCGACCACTAACAGCTGTGTAATCTTGGACAAGGTACTTAACTTCTCTGTGCCTCCACTTTCTCATCTATTAAATGAGGACGAGAGGACTAGCTACCTTCACAGAATTACTGTGAAAATTAAATGAACTGTAAAGCAAGAAGAACAGAGCCAGTCCACAAGAACAGCTATATAAGTACAGCATTATCAGATAATGACAGTGATGATGATGCAGCAACTTAATTAATTAAATGAGACACAGTGGAGTTGGGAGATCATCTGGGAGGCCACTAGAGTAACCCAGACAAGGGAAGGATGGTAGTAGCTTCAAGGGGAACGGGAAGGAAGTAACTGCTTTGAGAGATGGGAGAACATGGAAGGGAAAGGGGAAGGGAGATGAGGCCTGCAGCCTGGGAGAAAGGCAGTGCTGCTGGAGGGGATGCTCGGCCATGAAAGCATTTGACAAAGACTCAGGAGGATTCCCTGCTGGATGCTACTCACACATCCAGGTCCGTTTCTCTGAGCCTCCATTCTTCCATCTCTAAAATGGGGCTAATAATCTTCCCCCTTCTACTCTCGGCATTGTCATGACGCTCAGATAGGACTGTGAACTTGGCCGGAGTCTATTTCAGGCATAAAGCACTCTACAGATGGGCACCATGAGGCAAAAGAGGGAGTTGTGACAAGGGACTAGCCTGGAGAAATGGGCCAGAGAGAAATGTGTCCATGACGTTCCCCGACAATAACACTCAGGGTCAATCTCCAGCATCCTCACCCTGCACAGCTGCAGGTTGGTACCAGCCCAGAACCACTGACACCCGAGGCTGCCCCCAGCACCAAGGGCAGAACACACAAAGGGTCTCGTTCAAGGGGCAGCCCCTGAGCATGGAGGCAGAATTCACTGTTCCAGGACACACCATGGATAAAGGAAGTACACAGAAAAGTAACACCAGTTGGCTCTATCTCCTCCAGCTCTCCACTTACAACGTTATGAAGTCTGTGAACAGATTAAAAAAAAAAGGTTTGTGGGGGTGGGGGGGATGAGATAACTAGTGCTGCAGCAGGAAGCTCCCCAGCAGTTTGCCTTTGGCTGTGACCAAATGTCTGTTTACATTTCCTGCATAATCTTGTCACTCAAAACTTCACTTCTTACAGAAACTCATCTTTTTTATGTGCAGTGTAGTCTATGTAGTTTAGGAGACCCTAAGATCAGCAGTTTGCATTCCCTATGTACCTTTTCCTTATTTTAGCTTCAGTAGGAACTCAGGACCCCCAGCCCCAAGTCTCTTCTCTGGCAGGCCCCACATCCCCCGCCCCCCGGCACATCACTCACACCGTGGAATGGACTTTAACACGACCCCCTTCCCCGCCAGGCTGGAGCCCTCCTTCTCCTCTGAATCCCCACCACCCAACACAGACCCGGGCACCGCAGGACTTGAAATTGCACAGGCTCTTTTGGAATCCAAAGATGGTGAAAACCCACAGGCATAACCCCTCCAATTACTCACCTTTCCCCTCACTCAGAAAAGACTTTCAACACAGAAGCACCTCATTTACTCAAGACTACCCTGTTTGGTTTTCTAAGATCAAAATGAAGGGATAATTCAGGTTTGACATTGTAGTTTTTGTCTTGCTTGCTACAGGTTCTGGGAAAGTAAAAGCCCTTAATCATCCCCCAATATATAGTTACTACGACTTAAAACACTCCAGAAAAGTGCCTTCTCCCTCCAACCATTTTTTTTGGCTAACTTTCAATAGTTTTAAAGCTGATAAACCGGAGGAAGCCTTTATTTAAAGAAAGAGGGGGAAAAAAACTCTAAGTAAACAGTTCCCAGTGTTCTCTAAGAAATTAGACTCTAAGAACACAATCTGTCCACACAAGGATAAATGCAGTTTTATTAAAGAAAACACAACGGCCTTACAAACACTATACACTGTACACACGAAGACTCAAACACAAAATTCAAAGGGGTCCCCGGAGGGGGACTGCCATGGCTTTGCTCAAAAACTGAACGATAGGGCAGGCCGGTGCTGGCGACTAGGAGACGTGCTGCTTTGTCCTTGCCAAGGTGATCTCTCTCACTGACCATCAAATGGAGCTCAAGGAGCGGACCACAAAATCCTGCCGGGCAGTTAACTGTGATTGTTCCCAAAATAATTTTTATTGAAGAAACAATCAACTGAACTACTTATAATCTACAAAACCAAGCCCCTGGCACCAAATGCATTAAAGGCCTCAAATACTCCTGGAGTTTCGTACTACTCCAAATATAGACCTGAAACCATAAATTAAGGAGCAAAAGCGACAATGTTTTAAATGACTGACCAACTCCATCCAAATATCCCACACTTTTCATCCCGAGGTGAGGGAAATCATATGAGAGTCAAGAAGTACGATCTCTAGAAGTCCTCCATCACAAGAGGAAAACCTTATAACATCAACGTGGCTTTTAAGAATGCTAGCAGAAACTAAAAAATATGCAAAACTTATTTCTACTACGCCCCACAGACATAACATCACCTTTTTGTTTATAATGCACTGTATGTTTGTTACGTGGTGTCTCCCACTACTTGAGCCCGTTTTTAGTACCTGGATGTTGAGAGTTATAAAAATGAGTGAAGATTCCATTCCTGTCCGTAAGGAGCTCAGAAGTTGGGTATCTGTACCTAAAAGGAAAGGGTTTAAATGGATGGTGCTAATTTCTCTAAGAGATCTCTAGGTACAGGAGAAAAATCCAAAGTTCTTTGCAGAAATGTTTTATTTTGCCTAATTAAAAGAACAATTACTACCAGAATGATCTAAAAGGGAGACATTGCTAAACCCAAAGCAGTGGATTTGATGCAGAGCATTACTTTCCAAAGGACCTGTGGGGGGACAAGGCCATGCTGGGTCATCAGTCCCCACTCTTCCTAATGAATTCGCACATAATGAACTTATGTCTCAGATCAAAACATTCCCAGGCCCATCCTCAATTCAGTGGCAGAGAACAAATGCTTCCACAAAAAGACCACACAATAATCTCCAGCGGTGGGCTGGAACAAACTGGGATCCACGTCCAGACAATTCTACATGTTGCTGACTTTCAAGTAGAAGGCCTCTGGTTACTAAGATTTCATTCATTCCAACTCATTCAACAAATATTGATTGAGCATCTCCGTATCAGGGATTTTCTAGACACTGAGCAATTACACTGGGAAGTAAAACAGATGTGGAACCTTCCCTGGTGAGGTTTATAATGCAGTGAGTAAATCAGATAATAAACAAGTTTTACCAAGAGAAATAAGTGAGATGTGGTGATACGGAGTGATAAGT
This sequence comes from Avahi laniger, assembly GCA_963575035.1. Lineage (NCBI taxonomy): Eukaryota > Metazoa > Chordata > Mammalia > Primates > Indriidae > Avahi > Avahi laniger. The sequence continues at coordinate 21,592 of CAUYSK010038829.1, forward strand.
GGAAAGTCTCTCTGAATATAAAACCCTACAAAAGATACAATATTCAAAATATCCATTACAAATACTGGGGTGACTGCTACTGAAAAATACTTTGACGTACTAGTGTATATAATTTAGAAAAGTTAAACATATTTTTTTTTTAAATGAGGCTAAGATAATCTATAAACTTAATGTAACCCCAACAAAAATAGCTTCTGAAATTTCTTTTAACTAGACAAGCTGTTTCTAAAATTCACTAAATAAATAAACTGACAAGAAAAGCCAAGGGAAAAAAATCTTTAAAAGAAGAGTGATGAGAAATAGGTAGCTGTAGCAGATATTAGAACACATTACAGAGCTGAGGTAATTAACACAACAGGTAGATAATGGAACATACGTGAATTTAGTATGTGGATCTACTGAGAAATCAATGAGAAAAGATAGTGCTGAGACAAGTGACCAGTCCTTTGGTCTAGATCCCTTCCTCACTCCTTATACCATTCCAAACAAGTTCCAGACATATCCAACTATGTAAAATATACTACAATTTCATTTTTTTGAAGTGTATGACTTTTTTCCCAATAATTTCAGAGGAGGGAAGTCTTCAGAATGCAAAAGACAAACCTAGGAACCATAAAGGAAGAATTAAGAAATCTGACAATTAATTTCTACATTAAAAAGTTATATAATTAGGAAGGTCAAAAGGCAAATGACAAACTTGGAAAGAATATGTGCAATTACCCCACCCCACATCCCCTGCAGTTTCCCTGAGATATCTTTACAGTAATGCTTCTCAAAATTTAATGTGCATACTAATCACCTGGAATCTTATTAAAATGCAGATTCTAATTCAACAGGCCTGGGATGGGGTCTCAGATTCTGCATTTCTAACACGCTCCCAGGACATGCCAAGTAGCTAAATTCTACAGAACTTTTCTAGTTAAAGAGACACAGGGATCGACGTAAGACTCAGATACTTCCTAAGAATCATGTGGTAAGGTTTCAGAACACTAATTGGGCGATTCTGATTTAGAAGATCCAGGGTGAACAGCAGCAATTATTATTTTTTTAATTCCCTGAATGACAAAGATATTCAGCCTGGTTTGAAAACCAGTGGATGAGATCATCTGATCCCCTCCTGCTCTGTCAGTGCTCTGAATACTGCAGAGAGACCTGTCAGATCTGGTAGTTTAAAACCATTCCTTTCCCATCTCCAGACCCCACCTACCCCACTCCTCCACCTTTCCCCAGCCTTGTCCTAACAGGTTCTTGTCTCACACAGAAGGCTGACAAAGAGGAGAGACCCCAGCAACAATGGCACAGGGAGCCTGGCAGGGAGCATTCTGGTCATGGCTTAACTGGTTGACGCTGTGATCCTGGGCAAGCCACCTCTTAATCTCTCAGTCCCCACTTTCTCACTTGCAAAAACCAGGTTGTTGTGAAGGACAAAAGAGTTAACTTACTGAAAAAGCTCCGTAAATTGTAAAGCATTACGTGAACTTTTGTTATTTTCTAGTAGAGATATATGGTGACTAGAAACACACTTATGAAAGTCTGAATCTCTCACATCCATGTCCCAAGAACGTTGTGCCTCTACCCCCTTTCACTGGCCCCTCTCAATTTAAAGGAAAAAAATTTTTCCATATTTCCACTTTCTAAATATACAAACTAAACTTTATATACAAAACAGGTAAAACACATCACATCAAGCCTAAATTTTTATATATTTTCAAATGTATAAAAGATGCCAACAAACTAATACTGCACATGTATGTCTGCTAATGTACATGTAAGAATCCCCCCCCAAAAAAATTCTATCGTCTGAAACAATTTTTACTCTGTTATTTCAAATGTTTAAGCCTCATCTAAATCTTCTTCTCTCCTTATTAACACTGCCATCCCACCCCCATCTGGGGAACAGTGGAGGAAGCAGACTTTTGTTTCTGACACTATCCGCTTGGGCACACATTGTATTGGTCTCTTCGAGAAAGGCATTTGCTATTTAATCCATTTACTAATAAAATCCTCTGAATTTCGAAGGTTCCCTGGCAGAGGAAGCATTAGCATGTGCATTTCACATTTATCAGATTTATCGTGGGGAAGCACTTGCCAAAGTCCACTGAGAGCGTGCCTTCCGCATTGCTCAGAGATGGGAGGGGAGGAAATAAGGGGTGGTGCTACCAGGCAGGACACTCAGGTCTAATGACACACCTGGCTTGCCTCTTTCCAGGTGCTCAGCCAACCAGAACTCTTCAGTGCCCCCAGGTACAACCGGGAAAATTCCTCACCTGCCAGGCTTGAACCTAGCACCACACAACCTAAATCCACCAGGTACACCAGGCAGCAGAAAGGCCTAAGGTCTTGAAATGTTCCAGTCTAAGATAAGGTAGAGAGGTAAACCCTCTCATTGCTCCCCAGTTAGCCTGATAGTCCAGGGACCAAAACAACGCTCCCCCAGACCCAATACATATTGAAGAACAGGGTCCAGGAAGGCTCTATCTGCTTCAGGGAGCAGCCCTGCGTGACAGCCCAAGCAGAGCGCACGTGCTACCAAACTGAGCTGCCTTTGCTGAGTTGGGGCTCTCTCTGGAACACCATACGGGGCTTATTTCCCAACAAACTAGTTGGCCAGAGACCATTTGGTTTCAATTAACAGAAACCCATTCCCACTAACCTACAGGGAGAAAAAAGCTAAGGGAATAAGAGTTCATTACAAGGCCAAGGGGTCCATCAGAAGACCCCAGAATCAGGAACTGCAGCCAGCCCTCATGAGAGATGGAAACCAGGAAATGGAAAACCATCAGGAAATGAGACTATTCCCAAGCTCTCTTATCTTGTCCTCTGCACAGTTATGTCGTGCTTGCCTGTCTCTCTGCAAAGCAGTTTTATTCATGCCCAGTTAGAGGCTCCCTGAACTACAGTGTGCGCATCAAAGACAAACTAGGATTGCTGTCTCAATCCCAAAATATTCAGGAGACAGAATTTAACTCAGCCTGAGTCGAATGCCTCCCCTTTGATCCAAACATCAGAGAAAAGGTGGGTGAGCTGGTCTTACTACAGAAACTATCCACCTGTCTGGCACAATTACAAAAAATAACAATATGAATGACAGCAGCTGAATGAACTCTGACCTTTGTCAAAGCCACAAGGTTTTCCAAAGGTATCATCTTGTCTTCTTATCATCACTCCAAGGAAGCACAGCTGTACAGCCAGATCCTCAAATAGAAAATAAACGTCTTCTTTGTAGCTTGTCTGTTGGTTGCTTGGGTTGGAGGAAAAAAGCATTTTGTTGTTGAAAAATAGGAGTTTATTTCTGGTTCCTCCTTTTTTCTTTAGAAGAGGGTTCCCAGCTGGAATCTTGCTTGGGAAGGGACACAACCTGGCTAATACATGGAAAGGTCCCGGGGAGCATGAAAGCAAGGGTAAGGGAGGCACAGGCACAGTGCAGACACACACAACACAACGCATAAATGGAACTCAAGCCTTCTGGGGCACACTCAGAAAATAAAGCACTTTGCCATCCACAGGAAGGATCTGTTCAGTGTAAAGGTTAAGGGAGGCCCCTTACTTACACAGGCCACTGGGTTTTTCATATTGTGGCCCCAAGGAGTCCATCAGTCTAGGTCTATTTCACCTAAGGCAACAAACACATTCCTCACAGATCATGGGCTGCTCTGTGTGGTTGCTAATAAGATAATCTGTTACAGGAGGCTTACAAATCCATTTACATTGATTTTAATTAATGAATCAATCCCCGGCCCCCAAACCACTTGGTCCAGAGACTGTAAGCAATTCAAGATTCATTCTCTAATCCCAGACTGCAATCTACATAAAAAAGAAGTTAACTCTCAGATCAATGAAAGACAAATAAAAATAATTGGATTTGTACCTCTCGCAACATAAGGAAAAAATATCTTCCCAGTTTAGACGTCAACTCTTCACATGTTAATAAGAGGAATATATTTTCACAGTGATTTCCAAACAAACTTACCTAAGACTAAGGGGCTTTTGTACCAGCCTGAAGTCTGGAAAACCAAGGTCAGAAATTATGAATCCCAGTCAAACTTCTAAAATTAATATAAGCCCGACTTTCTTAACAGCTTATCAGAACCTTTTAGTCTGGACTGCAGTTGAACAGAAAATTACCCAAACACAAAATACAAACAACAAGTAAGAACGAAGTGGCACTCGCCAGCCCGGCTGTGCGCTGAATTGGCCATGCTTCATTACGAAGCCAGGCGAACTTTTGCATTCGGTTTTATTTTATTCTTTCCAAAGGCTGAAACAGAACTTGACCTTTCTGAGCTATTGCCAGCTATGAATTGAAAACAAGCTCAATTTAAAAGACAGCATCGATATATAACGGCTCATCATCTCAAATTTTTCTTCCATCTTTCTCAGTGTCTTTTCACATTGTCTTGTCTATCCACTCTATTTTTAGACTTCTATCAGAACTTCTAACGACTCCATATAAAACTAGAGTGGGGAAATGAAAAGGTTCTCATTTCAGTCTCATTTGCTCAAATCCCACATCTAGCTAATACCAATTAGCATAGGAAAAGAACTTAAGAGTTGATAAATGAAAACGAGTCGCACTCAATTTTAATTTTTTTTCAAGATCAAAAAAGCCCGTAAATTCACCAGTAAGCATAAAGCAATGGTGAGTCCCAGCTCCACACAAACAGAAATGCCAATCCCAGTCTGCTCTGACTTGGGAACATATACAAAGTAAGCACTGCTCATCAGGGAGAAAAATTAATGCAAGTTGCAACAGACCCAATGTAAACTCGGAGACAACTTCATAAGTCTCTGTTACTCTTTAAAATGTTTAATAAAGCAATTATCAAATTGATTTTGAAGTCAGGAAGACTGGCTTGAAACACTGCAAAAAGAACACTTGCCCCCCCCCACCACCACCACCAAAAGACCCTATGTACAAGGAAGTAAATTACAAGTAAAAGCAAAAGCCAGGCGAGAGCTTGACAGTGTCGCAGGCCAGTGTGCTAGCTTGCTCTCTTGTCTCTCCCTGTCTCTTCTCCCCTCTCTCAACTGGGAGAACAAACAAAAGAAGTCGATAGTTCAGCTATACATATGGAATCCAGAGCTTTCTGCCTAGTGTCTGCTTGCATGCCCCCAAGTTCCAGGATTCACTGGAACACTAAAGCCCCTTGAAACATTTGCCATGTGTTTGCTGGGCCCTTCCCCGGACTCGGCCTGCCGTCTTTCCTGGTCAAGTTGTGCAGGGCTGTGCAGCAAAGCGGGGTGTGCCAATGTAGCCTGACATTCAGATGAAGCCCACAAATTATAAACAGTTTCAGTAAATTGACTCAAGTGCCTTTGTTCCTCAGACATACATCTTCCTACCGCTTACAAAGGCAGGCAGCAGAACCTAACCACCAACGCAGCTATAGCCAGGACTGGGAAAGGAAGTTATTGAAGCCTGGATTTCCTGCTTTTGCTTGTAGCCAAGAACTATGAGGCTTGTAGTGGTTTCAGGAACTGACTCATCTCATGATTCATGGATAAGATACTGCTTTTAATATGTTTCTGACCCTAAGACTCGGGAACTTCAAAACCAATCTGAGCCCTTGCTTTATTCTTATTTGCAAATGAATATTCACAGCAAAATAAACAGGAGGACATCAGTGACTGACACGATGAAAACATCACGCCAGTCATAGGGAAAGTGGAATGTGGATATCACATGGGAAGCCGTCATCAAAGCTTAATCCATGGGCTGCGACTTGACAGTGTCCAAACCTCCCAAAAGTGGATAACAGGTGGGATAAGGTTTATTTTTAGATGTCATTCCCCTAGATGTAAAAATAGATTTACCACAGCAGTATTTTAATTCAGGCCCATCTGGGGTTCTGACTTTGAATATCCAGGATGTACAGAAGCATGTAGCTGGAGACTTAGCTGTTACAGTTGCAAACCGGGTAGAGTTCAGAGTGAGCTGATCAATGAGTAATGGGGAATAAAGGACTTGCGTTAGAACTCGTTCTTCTTAAATCATCCCCTGTTGGAAGACTGCAAGTCTGTATTTCCTCCCGTGCTCTGACCCGCCTTCTGTTCCCCTGTGTGCACATACACAGCATACACAGGCACGCATACACACGTGTGCACACACATACAGCCCGGTACTTAAGAGCAAAGCTCTCTAAAAGTACTCAGTGTCGGAAGCTGGCACCTCTGGCTGTACGCCATGGTGTCCCCACAGATTTATTCCTCACAAATAAGTCCCCACTAGGGAAAAGTTTTCAAGCCACCCTCACTCACAGATCCTGAGGTTCTCCTTACTCCACCCCCAACACAGAACATTAAGCACAAGGACCAGTTTCAGGGATGGTTTTCAAAAGCGTTTACAGGTTTCAACACATGCCCAGTTGCGCACAGGGAAAGGGGAAAACAAGGACACAAAAACGCAGGCCATTCTGGGGAGGGTGGGGGTGGAGGAAGCAGTGAGAACAGTTGACCAGGCGAGGCCAAAGTGCAGGGGCTGGCTGGCAGGCGCTGCTCTGCTGGGCTCCTCCAGCAGATTTACTGACATGACGTCAGTGGCTCCAGTCCAGCTTTTTCTTTGGTAGCTTTTACCACTTGCCTCCTGAAGCCTCCACTATGTTCGGGAGCCACAGGGCCATAATGAAAATTCCCTTTGTGAAACTGAGTTTACCTCGGGGCACAGAGGCCTGCCTTGTGAATGACAGGGCTCTTCCCCCTGCCCTGGGTGCCCACAGGAGGAAAGGGGAGGGAATAATCCCCTACAATACTGTACTTTCCTTAATACAGAGGAACCATTAAAGGAAGCTTGCTGCTTAAAAAAAGAAAAAGGCTGGAGTGGGGATGAGGGTATCCAAAATTTCACAGGCCAGGAGGATGCTGGTTAATTTCTCAGTGGTTTCGGGAATGATGATAATTTCGAGACTATTCACTCACACTGTTGTGAGGCTGTGTTGGCTGGACTGTGAACGCATACGGCTTTGTTTCACCAACAAAACAAAAATGTATTACTCAAGCTGAAACTCCAGGCCGGAATGGAACCTCCGAAGAAAGTGTCAAAGCTTATCTTTAAAATGAGCCCTTTTTTCTTTTTCCTAAGTGCATACTCTGTGATGCACCAACATGGGCATAAAACAATTTCCAAGAAGCAAAGACAGAAATTACTAAAAATAAGTTTAATAGCAGACTTGTTAAACAAAAAACACTCATCTTAGACTTACAGGCTTACTATCGTATTCCTACTGCAACATAACAATAGCCATGTTCCGACAAGGACGCCAATGCATAAATCTGCCTAGAACTACAAATCTTTAACTTTTTTCCATTTATAACAGTAATGGATTAGTGATAAATTCTTTAAATGACCAGGACATTAAATACACTCTATTTTGAACACTTTGGAGGAAAGTACAAAGCTTAATTCAACTGGTATTTATTGAAACACATGTGTGTAAATGGCCCCAACAATATCACCAAAATATAACTTACAGTCTGAACGGCTCCCAGTGGTAAGAAGACAAAAAATCTCTCATGTCCTGGTTATGTACACAAGAAGGAGAACAAACTGTCAGCTAGACATGAGTGAAGGCACTGACTAAAGTCTTCTGTGAAGTCTAAATTAAAATGAGCTGTGGCCTTCAGTAGGCAAGTCAAACCATGAACCGTCCATGCGGAATCTTTCAGTTTGGTCTTTTTCATAGGGGAGGAAAAAACAATATAACAAGCACAAGCGTGTAAGTGGCAAATGCGGGCCGAAGGGGCCAAGCAAGGAAAGCTTTCACCATGATCCAAGAGCTGATACGGCAGGCGTGAGCCACTGCCAAGGTAGGCAGGGGATTATACAGCTGAAGGGGGTTGGGGGGAGCAGAGGACCTAGCACACACATTGTAGCCTTGGAATACCACTGCCCGCTACAAAAAACCAAAACTCTGCAGAAATGATTCATTCTACATTCCAGAATATACAAGAGACTTAAATAGCAAGGAAGCTATCAGAGACTGTTAGGGTCACATCAAAAGGACACAAGAGCTGACTGAAGAAACTCCCACTGGCCAAAGATGGGACAATTTGAGCATCGGTAAGAGAAGGAACTGCAATGGATTCAAACACATCTGACAGTTTAAAACCCATGATGGCATAAGGATATGAAAACGAAAAACCAGAAACAACAACAACAACAAAAATATCTTTCCTGTACAAACCCTGTGCCAGGTTAACCAAATAGTTGATGAGAGAGCGTTTCTCTAAAAAAGAAGGAATTAGAGAACTGGAATATTACCAGTTTGCAAAGCCCACATGAAATAATTGATACAGGAAGCGTTCGTTCATCAATCAACGGTGCTAACATCACAGAAAGAGACAACCGGACATTGTGTGCCTCCTAGTAGAAGACCCATTATGAAACATTACCGTTGAAACAAAAAACATTAAACCTGAATTAAATCAAGCTTCTAGATCTAAATTCCCACTGATAGGAAATGCAAGGATAAGGTAACAAGATAAACAGCACCATGGCGATGCAAGTGCAAAGTCCAGGATGAGGGAAAGTCTGCAATTGAAACAATGGGGCTTTTTATAGCAAATCAATTACAAGAAAGGAAAAAAAAAGGAGGAGAGATCTTTAGATTAAAGACTTTTAAGAAACACAGCAACCAAATATAACCTGTTGATCTTGTTTGGACTCTGATCTGAACAAACTAACTATGAGAAAACATTTATGAGACAATCAAGGAAATTTGAATAGCGACTAGATATTTGATATTAAGGAATTATTACTGAAGTGCTGGTGTGATAATGATATTGTAGCTGGTGTTTTTTAAAAATAGAGTCCATACTGAAAAATTTACAGATAAAATGGGACAACACCTAGGATTGCTTCCAAATAAGCTGCGGGAGGAGAGCCAGGAGTTTAGAGGAAAACAAGAATAGCCATGAGTTGATGACTATTGATGACTGATGAGGGTACATGGGAGTTCACTGTTCTCTATCATATTAAATTTTACTACAATAAAAGCACTGAAAATCTACAAAAAATAAAAATAAAAATAGGACACTGTCCCTGACCCCTTCCTTCAAAAAGAAAGATGCTATGTAAGAGGTACCTGACATTCTAACTCACAGCTACTGGCAGTCACAGTAATAATTAGAGTCGGCAGCTAACATTTATGAGACACTTTTCTGCCACACATTGCGCTAACCCTCATTTAACCTGCACTATAACCTGTAAGGAAGGCACTACTATGTCCATTTCACAGGTAAGGAAACTGGGGTTCAGAAATATTAAAGAGGTTGCCCAAAGTCAAACAGATAAGTGGAGGAAATGTGTATAATTCCACAAGTTCATAAGCATGATGAGAACCAGAATGAGTTATGTCTCACCAAAATAGTAACAACTCTTAGGAGTGCTGGCAACTCCGTAAGCCAGAAGATTGAATCCAGTGTTAAAGGGAGCAGGAGCAATGCTTTTCTGATGACCATTTTTGGTGAAACCTAGGGAACTGCAGGAGTAGAGTCTCTAAGATTTCAAAGTGATAATAGCAGAAAAGAGGATGAAAAGTAGAGGGGAGAAGGGTGTATGAGTGTGTGTTTTGGGGTGTGGACAGCAGAAAACAGGAAAGCAAAAGGGAAACTGCCTGAAGAAAAAGGGAGAGAAAAAACAACAGAGCAGGAAATCCAGCAAGAAGGGAAGTTGGGAAAAAGCTTGAAACCAAACCCAACAGAGGAAGACGAAAAAGCAAATAAACGAGCTGTCATCTAGTCCACTCTGGTTGGGACGAAGCCCTCGGGATGTTGGACTGAGAGCTGCATGCTGGAGGAAGCAGGAGACTTCTGAATGGGTTAGGGGGAACCAATAGAGAGGCTCACCACGGGCTACACACTGTATTAAATTTAAACTCACACCCAGAGCAGTACTATTATTTTCTCCATTTTGCTGATGAGGAAAAAGAGGCCCAGAGAGAATAAATGACTTACCCAAGATCACACAGCCAATCAGCAGACCTGGGCCTGGAACCAGGGCCTGACCTCTAAGCTGTGCTTTCAGGCTACTTCGCTAAACATGTCAAGCACTAGAGAAAGCTGTACTGTTACTATGGCAACACCAAAACAGCCAACAGTGGAAGCACCTACAAGGAATCTTAAAAACATGAAGGCCAAGAAGGGGGCAAGTGAGCACAGGGAAGGAGGGGAAGGCAAGAGCGCAAGCCCCAGAAACTGGCAATCAAGACCCACAACACGTGTTAGCTCAGAGTCACCAGAACTAGGTGGACAGGAAGAAAAGACAATCTCAACGAGCCCACTCTCTCCCAACAAAATCTAACCAAGCTGTCAAAGATGGATGCCAACCCCATGAGCAACCCCATCTCAAAGCCCCAATGTCTTTTTCAGAGTCCTGATTAGGAAGTTATGAAGTTATGAAGTTAACTATCTTCTGCCCACCACCCATCACTGCCCACCCCATGTCACCGGATAAGACACATTTTCCAGTGGGTCACCTGGGTGGGGAGGAGAGAAATTCACCCCATCTTGCAGGTTCCCAAGCACTCTCACCATCAAGGAATGAAGTCAAGGTCATCTGCCTAAACCCTATCCCCAGTATGAGGCCATTTCCATATCCAGGCCTTCGGGGGGTGGACGGGGCTAACTTATTCTGACTGACTGCCAACAATGCACATTCCAAAGCAAAACCAGATAAACTGGCAGTCTGGCTCCAAGCTTCCAAATCACATCAGCCCCCACCTCCACCTACCCACCCACCTATGCGGCAGCTGGACTGCCCGAGCACCAGTAGTCCTGTCTTCTACTCGCAAAGGCTGCTATGACCAGTCAGGGTGTGAGGGGTCCTGGTCCCTACAGGTTTTGAGGACTGAAGCCCCAAGGGAGAGGTGAATTCTGCCCTTTTCCAACAACACAAATGATGGGGGTAGGACAAGTCCCCTCTGAAAGGCTCAGCTGGGTCACACCCAACTTTTTAGGACCTTAGCCCCATGAGTATAAGGGGCCACCAAGAAACCAAAACGAAATATTGTGTCCCATCTTTTCTGGACAAACACAATAAATGAGGAGAAGTCTACCTTTGTTTCAATGTCACAATCTATCATAACTCCATTCAAAAGACACAGTAAGACCTGACAGGTGACTTAATATGCAGTCCTTTGTTAGCGTGACAGCAGTAGTCCCACAGATCCAGGAATTGGTTTCAAACTTTGGCTGTGTGACCTTGGGTGGGTTACTAAACCTCTCTGAGCTTCACCTTCCTCAACTACAAACAAAGCTCTTAAGTTTAAATGAGATAATGCTGAAGAATGGGCTTAAGAATGGACTATCAGACTTCCCTTCCCATCCAAGTTCTCCCACAAAGGCCCAGGAATTTGTACAACTAAAAGAAGAGTTATAGAGTGAACTCAGTAGCGCTGCTCCTCCTCCACAAAACCTGGCTTTGAGAGAGGAGCTCAAGGGTTAAGGGTGGGATAGCCCAGAACAATGCAGTTCTCCAGGACCTTACTGCCTAAAGGCTCCTAGGCTCATACATTTTATCTCTTTAATCTAAAGCACAGCACAAAAACAGGATAGAGGGGCAAAGGGAGTCCAGCACAATCTTCCCAGAAAGGGAAACCAAAGATTTTCAGGTGAGTTACCCAAGATCACAGGGACAGCCAACAGCAGAGGCTTCTCTACAAAGCCTGCCTTCCACACCAGGTGCAAGCGGAGGGTCCAAGATTCTAGCACTTAGTGGAACCTCAAATGCCTTCTTGCAGTGAATCACCTCCACAAAGCGGCAGTTCCCTAATCTCTCAGTGACAAAGTCTAGAGGCCACTATTTTAGCTAGACCTGGAAGACACTACATTGGACTCAACACCTCTGCTCCTGCCCACAGTCACTGCCTAAGGCACATGATAAAATAACTAAATACTGGTGTCAAAAGAACCACTGGGAATTGAGCAGGGTTATTACAATTATTTTTGGTTTTAGGTAAAGTACTAAAATTTCTTTAAAAATTTCTAAACTTTCACCCAATTTTCTCTGTCCTGTGTATTTAGGTACATCACAGGACATCATTAAATAGTCTCCCCCACAAACAAAGGTGAGTTTGAAACCTAAGAATATCAAGAGAGCAAGTTCTAAAATATCTGAAATCCCCAAATTTCATACGGCACAAACCTTTTAGAATCCCACTGGGAAAAACTTCTTTCTAAATTCAACTTTGTTGGTCTAAAAGGAAATGAACCAATGCTGAATCATTCCTATGAATGATGAGAAATTTTTTTTTAAAATACTTATGAATCGATCCACAGAATAGCACAAGGTTTGAAACAATTTGGTTGAAACAATACAGGTTTATAAGCAAAGGTGTTTTCTGAAATTCCCCCAGGTTGTGGTTTTGGTCTCAGAAACGGCCTGGGACAATCCTTCAAGAATAACACTGCCATAAGCACAGTACTAGGATCATTATGAAGGCCTCCTGCCCGGAATTTTCTCTCCATTCTGCTTAAAGGGAGACTGCCAGTTTCCTCAACAGTTTCCTGTTAGCAGAATGACCATATAATTTTTCACCCAAACTGGGACATTCTGAGAGTAAAAGAAGGTGCTATTAAGGATTATGCCAAGACAAGAAGCACAAACCAGGACTATACCTGGCAAACAGATATACAGCCACGAGGAACAATATAGGACAACTCTTTAGAAAGTACAAATGGATAAAACTGCCACAAATAGTCATTATGAGGAAGGCAGTCAGGATCTGGTGGGAAGACACAGGAACAAAAAAGATTAAGTTGAAATTAAGAAAAAACTGGATAGAGCAGAGGCTGAAACTCAAGGTATAAATTAACCCGACTCTGGGTTGATTTTTTCCCCCTCATCTTACGTCAATTTACTAATCAGATTCAATGCTTGATTTGTGGCCTCATGAGCCTTCCAGGTGTCTCTTCTTCATGATCTTCATAAAGTTTATCCTTTATGATTTAGTTCTTCGATTAAAGTATAAGCCACAAGAATGGTTAACACGGTAAGCATTTATCATTAGGCAGCAAGTCATTGCACATTACTGAAACTCATTTTTCCTAAAGTAAAAACGCCTTCCATTTTAAATACTTAAATACTTCTAATGGATGTCTTTGAAAGGAACTGTATGATTTTTCCTGGCTCCTCACTAAAACTAATAAAATAGTAGAAACATAAACTCTTCTCGTTAGGTCTAAATATCAGTCTTAATCACTAGACCACCAAAAAAAACAAACGTACACACAGAGTGCTGGGGATACCACAGTGGGCACAGAAAGATGCTGTTCAGTGTGATAACTAGATTCAGAGCTTTTTTAATGATATTTAATTCATATACCATAAAATTCACCCTTCTAAAGTATGCAATTCAGTGCTTTCAGGAGACTCACAGGGTTGTGAATCAGCGTTTTTTAAATCTATCTTTCTCTGCTCGTCAACTGTCAGTCTGCCTGCCCCTAAAAGCCTCTCTCCCCAGACTACTCTCCTCCATCAACAATTTATAATTTTTAATTTATAACTGGGAAACCAGATTAACTAACACACAGTTCTGTACACACTGCTTGAGAGACAACCGGAAAAGATGTCAATAAAATGCAGGTGGTCCCTGGCCCAGGCTCACACAAAGCAATCTTAACTGCTCAGACCAGTCCCCGGGAGTGGCCTAGATCTAAAAACACAGGGACATTGACACACCCTTAAGTGTAGCTGGGAATCTGAGTGGAGCAGGACCGGCTTAGGGCAGCTGACTTTGAAAACACAAGTTTCTACCCACCAACTTCCAGAAAGAATTCAGCTGAACAACCCAGGAAGTACCTGGAGTTAGACACTGATCTTGGGTTAACGAACATCCTCTTAAATATGCAAATACAAAGTTGAAAGAGATGATCTACCATTCATTCACACTCCAGTGTGAATTGTTAACTGAATATATTTAAGGCCCAGAGAAAGCAAGTCTTAGGAGAGGGGCAAAGTTTTAATTCTGGAGCTTGGAGTACTTGGAGGAACAGGACGGCCTGGGTTTGAAAAGTAGCCACACCCGCAGCTCTAACCTACTGAGCTAGCACTTATCTAATCTCAACTTTACTCCAACTCTTCCAAGTAGATACCATCATCCCCATTCTCCAGGTGAGAAAACTGAGGGCCACAGAGAAGCTAAACAGCCTGCCTTAAGTGGTTATTAAGAGGCACAATGAGGCAGCAAAAGTACCTCAGCACTCCATTACTCAATGGTTTTGCCAGCAAGCCCGAGACCCTAAGCATTGTTTCTCCACAAAAAGATGGGTTCCACACAATCACCTTAGAGAAGAACTTTTGAACCCAACCCCCAATGTTAGGAATGTGGCTTTCAAGCAAGAACCTAAGGAAGAGGTTTTCTTTTGAATAGATGAGGTTGCACCATGCTACCCACTTTTTGAACCATTTCCATTTAATTCATACTACCATTTGGCAAGGAATGACCTCAAATCTTATGTATTTACTGATGGATTTCCTTTACTTTATGAATAAGGGAAGTGGGGTTCAAAGCAATTAACGGTTAAACACTTCATGAGATTGCCTCAGTCTCTCCTGGATTTCAATTCCTTTGCCTGAGACCTGAAGTCCAGTTCTTCTAAGTAAACGTCTCAGGCTTGGGTGTCCCTCAAGAGTCACCGTCCAGGCTGATTTGGCAGGAAGTCCTCTACCTTGTATACAAGATAACATCTGAAGTTGCTATTTACTGAGCACTTACTGTACTACGTGTCTGGTAAATACAAGGTGCTCTATTAAAATTTATAGATGGGGACACTGAGGCTTGCAAAGAGGAAGTAATTTGTCCAAGGTCACACCAGCAAGTAGCTGCTGAGCCAAGGTGTGTCCAACTCCAAATCTGTGTTTTTAAACCCACATTATCCTGCCTTTTTCCAAACCAAGATCAGGCAACAGTCCACTCTTCACATCTATCAGTTCCTTCCTTCCCTTTTGTTCCTTTCAATGAATTGCTCATGATCAAGTTTCAAATTTGTACTAGCCCATTACTGGCAATAAACCTTCTTCATTGATATGCAGGGGTTGAGTTCATTACTCAGGAGAGTATTTCACAGAGTTTGTTTTCTAACAACTAAGCCCCACTCCACCTCCAAATAACCATCTGGCAAAAACCTCTCTATTCCTTCAAGGTTCAACTCCAACATCTCTTCCTCTGCAAAGCTTTCCTCAGTCCTTACCACCAGGCAACACACTCTTGGGATATATCAAGGAGCACTTACCCCACTGAATTTTTTCCCCCTTTATTCTGTTATCACATAAGGAAATCTACACTCCCAAAAAATGCAAACATGTTTAAAAACCCCACTGCCTCAAAGCAATCACTGTCAATAATGTATAATCTCCCAGATCTCTTTTGGCTAGAAGTGCAAACATGTTGTTTCAACATTTCACCAACCCTAAGACACCACTGACTGCAAGATGCAGCATAATTTTATTTCAGAGAAATACTGTTGCCAAACAAATGATGCCAGAATTCTTCCTGATCACTTAGAAACAGAATTTTATACATATTGAAACTTTTTGCCCTATGTCAATCTCATGCATGCATAGAAAGAAAAATATAAGCTAACTAACTTGGGTAAGATATACTTATAACAAATTCTCACAGTGATCAACATTCATGCTTGTCCATACTCTATCACCCTCTGTGGCAAGGCATTCTCAGGAATGCTCACTACTGACTCTGGGGTTTTTTTTCCCTCTCCACTGCATTCATTCTACAGGCTTTGATGAATTTATGCAACATCACGGGTCATGACTACCACCTGGCCTGCCATGATGGTCAGACATGTCCCAATTTCAAAAATGTTCAAGTATGTAAAAAATGTGCACCTTGGAATTCATGAAATACAATATACACAGCTTTCCCACCGGATTGTAATTACCTGTTTACATGCCTGTTTCCCTTGCTAAACTGTAAACTTCTTAGGAGAGGAGAATTTTTCTGATCACCATTCCTTGGCCACCTTTTCCTAATCATCAAATCCCTGGCACACAGTAGCACCTGTAAATGTTTAAATGTTCAGTGGCAAGTAGCAGCTCTATGAAAACCAGGAGCATCTGGATTTCAAAGTGCCCAAGGTGAAGGGAAGAGACAAGAAAGAACGGAAAGCATGGAGGTTTATTCACAGGTTCGTTCCTAAAATGCCATCGGGATCACCCTTTCTACCCCTTCATTCTCCAGGGTCAACGGAGACCACCTGAGGAACTCCAGGAGCATTCCCACTACTCAAAAAGTAAAACCTCTGCACACAGCCAGAACAGAACTCAGTCCTCAAACCCCTCGCCCGACACACACCTCTACAATCACATCTGGAAACAACTGCTACACTCCCAAGGGGTGAGTAACAGATGAATGCCGAGCACAGAGAAGGTGGTTCTGGTTCATTTTATTACTTCCCCTGCATAGAAGGGTGAGACCTTATTTTAGGCAGACTTATTTTTAAAACCAAGAACATCTTAGTGTGCTCACTTCGGCAGCACATATACTAAAACTGCAATGATACAGAGAAGATTAGCATGGCCCCTGCACAAGGATGACACGCGAATTTGTGAAGCATTCTATAAAATAAAAAAAAGAACATCTTAGTGAATTCCATAAAGATTTAGTCTATGTTCCTAGGTGTACTGCCTCACAAATATAAAGGGAGAAAAATCACATTCAACGTTAGAAGAGGTTGACCAAGTTTAATCTGATTCTACCTGAGGATAAAAGTTAGAATACCTAGAGCAATGGTTCCCAGCCAAGAGCAGATGGTATTACCGGGCCTTTTAGAAATACTGAAACACTGCATTTACTCCAAACTCCTAAGTCTCCACAGGTAGTACCCAGGCTGTAAATGGTCTGTGCAGGCTGCAATGCACATGCTAAGGTGGGAACCACAGATGTAAGAGAGGCTCCCGGGGCCTGAAGTAGAAAGAGGCTGACCTGGGTTTGAGTCAGAACTATTCTGAGTTAGCCATGTAAATGTATCCATGTTTCCTGAATTACAAACCCAAAAGTCAAATGTGAGGAAAGGTGAGTAGACTGGACAGGTGAGTGAGAACACACAGGCAGGGGGTGCCGGGAGTAGGACAGTTTCACCCTGGCTTCCGCAGTGCCTGGCACACATCAGGGACACAAGTATTTGCTGAATGAGATTGCATGGGTGATAAGCACAAGGTCATGCACACCATCCAACTCCTACTGAGACACCTACTATGTGCCGAATCCCTGAGTCGGCTCAGGCTCAGACAAGAGACCCGGTCAATGCACCAGTGGGAGAGAATTTAGTTTTGCATCAGCTTCACTGGACACACCTCAGTGGTATTCTAGAAGCATTTCCCACTTTAACAATTTCTAAACATAAAGGAAGCTGCTGCTTGCCTCCAAATCACAGAAGGCACATCCCCTGATTTCACCTTATATAGATGTTAATCATTTTTGCATTTTATGTTTCAGGTAAAATTTAAAGGTGAAAGAAAATCAGGCAGATATTTTGAATGCATAACAAAACTAGAAACCTTTCATCAAAATAAGAAAGAACAATAACAACCTTACCTCATCAACATTTAAAATAAAAGCAAACTTTGAATTAAGGGAATTTCTTGGTTCTTCCAATTTGAAACGCTATTAAGTTATATGTGTTCCGTTTTTCTCTCAGTGACAATACTTGATGATCTTCTAAGTGCCCCAGACTTCAAGACGGGGCTGACAGTTCCTTCAGCTGATGGGGCTGTTTCTACCTCTAACCACCATTGTCTCCCAAAGGCTTTGAGATGAAAAGGCAGCCGAGGAGAAAGGATTGAAAGAGATTCCACCAAAGGAAGCATCCGCTCACAATGGTTTCAGAATCAGTTAGCCTCTAAGACACCCCCAGCCACAGTGATGGGTGATCTGAAAATGAAGCATATCAAAGTGCTATTGATAAGCTAAATTACCAGACAGCTTATCTGAGGCCCACATCCGCCATATGGTGCCCCAACTTCTGCCGCCTGTTGCTGCCACAACAATAGGCACGTCTACCCAGAAAGCACCATCGGACAGAAACCCAGCAGCGGCGGCATGTGGGGCAGATACTGTGTTTACATTTTATTTTGTGCCATTAGCTTTGTGCCTCCCCCTATCGCAGTAGGGTTTTGAAACACACACACATTTAATGTCATGAATCCGCACTACGTGCAGAATGCGTGCGTGCACCACTACATGCGTGCGTGTATATGGGAACAGATCAGGTGAACAGGGAGAAAGCCAGATGTCAACTTCAGAAATGGAGCTGCCTGGTGGGAGAGGGCCAGTCAGGCAGGCTCCCAGCTAGAGCTGCAGACAATGCGCTTTTCTCAAAACACTCGGGCGGGTGGGCGGGCCTCGGGGAGTGGCTATTTAAAACACTTGGCTCCTTTTATTTCCCCACCATGGAAGTGAATTCGGTTCTTAAGTGCCAGAGCAAATGAAGTCATTTGGTTTCCGCAGGCTCTCTGCATTTCAGCAGAAGGAGTCAGACTGGACAAAAGTCGGCAAGGCCCATCTAAGTTGTTCTTTCTTACAATTAAAATTGATTCCCAGAGGATTCAGAGCTTGAGCTTCATTAACTTTTTTTTTCTTTGAAAAGCTATTAAGGTCATGGAAAAGTTAAAGGATGTCGGCCGCTGGAATGAACGCTGTCAGAGACGACTCCCTTGGCAAAATACCATCGAGTCACGGTGCAAAGAAGGAACAGATAAGGCAAACACCTTCTAAAGGCTTGGTTAGTATACAAGATTAACGGTGATTTTCATCAAATGAATTCATATGAATTCTGCATTTCTTTCTTTCTACTCAAAGACTTTCCTGTTTTTGCAGATGGTAATAAAAATATTCACTTATTTAGTTTCTCTATTAGAGAAAAGACGCCAGTTTTCAAAGAGAACCCAGCAGCCGGTAGCATCAGCTTATGCAAAAATACAGGAGCTGTAGGTTTGGATACAGTGCAAAGCAAAAAAGGGCAAACAGTATCTCTCTTAACATTCAGATCTACTGAACTATTACAGAAAGGCACTCATTTCATTCCCCCCAATTTACCCACACCTAAGCAGACAACATTCTTGGATGAACTTTTCAAATTTTCTTAAACATTCTCAATTTAAAAAAAAAAATTTCCTTTCAAGTTAAATTGAGATTGCACTTGAACACCATCCAAGAGCAGAGCTGAACTGAATTATGATAATTAGAAAGCTGTGCCTATAAAAAAAAAAAGCAGCACAGTTGATGCATTTTTTTGAAAAAGTTCATGCCAGAGAATGTAAGTTCAATATGTTCTCACATAATTAACATTTCCCACCATTAGCAGCAGTTTTTTAGTTTACGTATCAGGAAAAACAACAGTATTCATCATTGTTGTATATCCCCAGTCAATAGTGTTTCAGTCACTTTACACACACATCTAAACCTGTCAGATGCAACAAGAATTTCCCACTGGAGATGACGGATACTTAACTTGTTCATCAATAAACTGGCTTTTTGTTTTGAACCGATTTTCCAGGGCCCGGTCCCTTCAAATTAAAACTGCTCATGAAATCCTAAGAAAGAGCCTTAAAAGCTAATGTGAATCATGAAAAAGGGCAGAAAGCATTGCAGTAGAATAGTAAATACTCATTTTAAACAATGGGGGCTAGAAGGGGATGGGCAACTCGGCCCTCCCTTGGCCTGCCACAAAAGTAGAAAAAAGACAGCCTCTTAAGAGAACCCCCCTACACACACACACACCCCATTATCCAATCAGAAGAGCGACCAGTGGGTTTCACAGTTAGCCAGGACTCCCAGACTATGGAAACTATTTTTTTGAGAATCCTTCCAACTATGCAAAAAATCAATAGACAAAAAAGAGAACTTAAGAGTGGAGAGTAACACACCCTGTAAGAAACATTGTCTAGAAAACCCACCCACCAGGGCATCCCATTTGCTTTGACTAAAATAAAAACACGTATTTTGAAATTCTCTTATTCTGCACCACTACAAAGCCTGAATGTATCTGAATAAATGGTCAAATTTCAACCCCAATTTCAAATACGGAACAGGGTCAAGGAAGCTTATAATGCAAATCTTACAGACTAAGGATTCAATCTTTCACAGCTTTGAAACAAAATAAAAACCCACAGAAAAACACTCCAAATATTTAGATCCAAATATTCTAGCATTCCACAAACTGTCCCAAGAAGAGGGAAGACCCAGAATTTCCCTGATTTCAGATGTACGCAATATCTGCAATACGACAGGGTCTGAATTAGGTATCTCTCAAAAAGCCCAATCCGGAAACATTAGGTGCTTAGGATGGACCTGAATTACTTGATTTTATTACCTTTATGAATATGAAAAAATAAAATATATCACTGATGTTCAAACACGATTTGGGATCTAATTTAAATATCCCAAGGTAATCTGTGCCTTCTACAGATAAAATTAAGAAAAAGCACCACGCAGCTATAAAAGATTGTGCCAGCCATCAATCAGTCAGTCCCAAGTAGCCCAGCAGCAGAGTCTAAGTTTGTCAAAGGGGAATAAGCCTTATATTTTTCTTGCTGAGTTCAGAAGTAGGACATTAGCAGTCTGCAGTTCCAGTCACTGAACTCCAAAGGAGAGGCTGTAATGCCCGCATTTAACAGAAAGGTTGGCTTGGATTTTCTTGCAGTTCTACAGAGAAAGTTGGACACTTGCTTTGGCCAGTATTTTTCAGTCTTTGGAGAAAAGAGACTCTAAAAGTTTTATCACTAAACAGTTTCAACCTCTAAACATAGCTTTCACTCAGAAATATATTTTTTTCCTTTCACAAGGTCTTTATTGGGAACAAGAAAAAGTGCCTAAAATATAAACTTAAAAGTATTATCACATACTGTCTGTCTGTGAGTATGGTCATTTTAAGTCCCCCGGATCATACACAGTTATTTGCACCAACCATTTAAGTGATAAGACACCACAATTTTCATTTGCAGGTAGTATAATTATGCTCACAATTAACACATAATAACCATGAGATTAGAGAGAAAAGTAATCCCACAGATGTGCAGGTTCTTGTACAACCACCATGTGTAAGAGATCAAGCCATTTCAGAAGCAAGCGACCTTAAAACACTGTTACTGGCACGGCTCATATCTTCAAAGGTCTATTTAACATTTGGGATCTACATTCTCTAAAGTGCTCATGTTACATACTTTTCTGCTGAAATGTGACGACAAATACGATCTAAACACGGATGATACACTGTAAATGTATTCTTTACAAACTTTCCCTTTAAGAAATGCCCTCATACTTGCTACTCTGTATAGTCAGAAACAAAACTCAAAATTGTTTATAAATTGCTGAAGCTCAAACAGGGAAAAACTCGAACATTTTTTTTCTTATGAGTTGTCTGTCCTTTTTCTAAATCAAAGGAAACGCCAGTCTCCAAAGTTGAGTACATAAATATGTAATTCTTGCTGTATAAAGCAAATAGGGGGAGAGAGAGGAAATGAGAAGGGGAGGAGGAAGCTGACCCCCCCCCCAGACTGCCCTCCCAAACCGCCCTTATGTATAATTAGCTTGCTGCTGGGGCCTAGGCACATATTGTACCACAATGCGAGGAAAAGCCTCTCAGTGAGAAATTCATTTCAGTCTGGCTCAAACTAAGCTAGGGTGTCCTCCCTCTTTAAATTAAATTTCATTAAGTATATGTCGTGGTGAGTCCTCGTTTTTGTTTTGGGAAAAGGAAGGAAAAAAAAAAAAAAAACCTCCAATAATCTCTCTCAGCCATGTTCCCTGGAGTTCATTACTTCATAAAGAATCACACAGAGGAGGAATTTACACAAAGATTGTTCCTTATAATTTTTTTTTCTTATTCTCAAGGCAAAGAGTCACATTGGTTTTGTTTCAAACTTGTTAAAAAAAAAATGCTAATATTCCCCCTAAAAATGTGGACCAAATAATACCACTCAAGTAAAAATAAAATGGTCTACTTTGGCATTTCTACACCATCAGCTAGAAACGGTAATAGATACAGCTTATCAGTTCATTTTTTTATACCAACAATAAATAAAAGAACTGTAAACTCTGTTTAAAATCTGAAACCTGAGAGTTCAACACAGAATTACTCATACAAAGAAATACTAAACAAAAATATCTGTGACCATTTATGGAAATAGTGAGATTAGAAAAATAAGCCTTTTCCCCCAAAATAATCAACAATTCAAAAGCTCACTGTTGACAAAGGTTCAACTAATCCATTTGTCTTTCCCGAGTCACTTTGTAATTAGTTCTACTATTTCCTTCTAAAAGAGGAAAGAGTCTTACCAAAGTTGGATCTAAGTCTGGCCCTTAAAAGCATTCAGATGTGCTTAGGCCCAAGGATCCTACTATTCACAGAAGGGCACAAACCCAATAGTGAAAGGATGAAGCACCCTGCATAGCCTGAACTGTTCTCCAACCTTTGCCTCAGAGTATCCTGGCAGAGAAGCCCCCACCATCAGCGACCAGCAAGATTCACTGCAGGCTGCAGAGAAAGGAGCCCAAGCCCGGCTCTCACAATGCAGTGGATCACTCCTCCCTAAAGCGAGGGATGTGTCTAAGCAGGTAACCACTGAAAGCACCCAGCACATCCCGAGCAATCAGACCTCCCAGACTTCAAAAAATCATCAAGGTGGACGATGGAAAGACAGAAACTTGCGACTGTCGTGAACTGATAGTGTTTTGCTCCTTTACAATATCTGCAGTGTTTTTATTTTTTTATTTTTCTTTTTTACTATTTTGAAATCTGACAGGCTTTACTTTACAGACCAGGGCTCCTTCCAAGGTACTGTTTTTAAATACAGCCTTTCTACATTCCCTGCTCCGGGAACATCATCTGTCTGTAAGTTTCCAGGGCTCACGGAGGTAAATTTTTATTTCTGCAAATCATAGGAAGCCACTTGCTTCTAAGAAGTTAACAAACCTCCTGAGAAACGCTGGTGGCTGGTATTTCATTGTTTCATAAATATTTTTATACAGTGACACCATTCAACTTTAAATAAATCTTTAAAAAGAAAGACAAAAAGCAAAGAAAATTGTGATCTGGATTTTATTTTCCGGGAGAAAGATAAGGGAGGTGTGAGCGCCTCATTATTTCTGACTCATTAAATATGTTGCTTTGTTTTTTTAAAAATACAAACGTATTTTTTAAGGAAACTCATAGAAGTTGAACTTTCTTTAAAGTGGGCCTCTGGACTTTTGAAAACAAGTGCTGCTGCTACGAACAAAGAATGGAAGTGTACCCTGATTTTCTCCCCTCCTGAGGATCATTTCTTTTCCAGTAAACAAACAAATCCCCCAGTATTTCCTACCGAAGGGAAGTTTTCCAGGGAGAGTCTCCTCCTGGCTTTGGTGGTAACAGCGACTCAGTCCTTTTTGGACACAATGTTTCTGCTGACTCCTGAAAATTTTCCACTTGAATGTGCAATGAAGCGGCGGCGGCGGCGGCGGCAGCAACAGTCCTGGGAGAAGCGGCAAAGACGACCGTTCCCTCTTTCATCTTTGGGAAGAAGGAGCGAAGCCCCCGCCAGCGGCACTACTCGGCGCAGACCCCGGGCCGGCCTCGGGGGTTCCCGGCGGCGGGGGGCGGCGGGACAGGGGGTCGGGCCGGCTCCAGGCTCCGAGGTGGCGGCGGTGGTGTCGGCTCTCCCCGCCCGCGCTCGCTCCGAACTTCTGGCTCCCCGGAGCGCCGCGTGAAAAGCGCCCGAGGGTGTGTGCGTGTGCGCGCGTGCGGGCGGCGGAGAGGGGGCGCGGCGGGGGGCGCGGCGGGGCCGGGCGCCTCCGGGGCCGCCGCCGGGGGCAGCCTGTTGCCGCGCGGGCTCCCAGCGCGCGGCCCAACTTGGCGTCCCAGCAACTCGCGCGGCGGCGCTCGGCCGCTCACCTCGGAGGGGGCGCGGGGAGGCGGGTGGGGGGGCCCGGCCACGGCCCTCCGCGTGCCCGCCCGTCGGCCTCACACAAAGCACAGCCCGCAGAGAAAGAGCGGCCCGCGAGAGTCGCGCTGCCCGGCCCCCGCCGCCCGCCGCCCCGTGCGCTCCCCGCACCCCTGCATCCGCCCCGCGCGCCAACTTACCTTGGCCGAGGGAGCCGCCGCTGCGCCCGGCGAGTGCGAGGCAAACTTCGGCGCCGCTTCCCCCGCCCTCTGTTCGGTGCCCGGCTCCTTCCCCGGCTCCCGATCCCCGAGCTGGGCCACCCCACCCCTGCCTAGCACCGCTCCTGCCCCGGGCCGGCTGGGCGCGCTGGGCTACTGCCCGCGCTGTGGGCAAAGGTGGAGGGGGTGGGGGGCGTCACTGCATGGCCTGTCCCCCGACGCGCCGCCCCGGGCCCGGGCCCCGCCGCGCGGAATGGCCCGCAGGGTGGAAGCGAGTCTGCAAAGTGCTTGGTGGGCGCCCGCGGCGGGCGGCGGGGCCGCGGCGGCGGCTGCAGAGGCTCGGCTCGGCTCGGGCGGCGCGGCGCGGCGCGAGCGATGCTAAGAATGTTCGGAATGAGGACAGGAATGAAATGAACGCCGGGACCGAACTCGCTCCGGAGGGGTGGGGCCTCGGTGACGTCATGCGGCCTGCCGCCGGGACCGGGGGCGGGGCCTGCCGCCGCCGGTGACGTCATGGGGATTCGGGGCGGGCCCGGCTCTGCCGCTTCGCTGTTAGGGCACCGGCTCCCCACGGAGGGGCGGCGGGGCGGAGTCTCGCGCCCACGGGGGAGCGCGGCGCGCGGGGGAGCCGCCCTCCCCCTCCGGGCGCGGGCTCCGGGCTTTGTCCCGAGCTGGGGCGGGGCGGACGCGAGCAGGGTGGCTCGGAGGTGCCTGCGCCCGCGCGCAGAGCTGTGGAACCTTGGTTTTCTCCTGGGGGCTGGCGCCGCGCCTGCCGTGCCTCAGTTTCCCTAACCCGGGAAGCGGAAGCGCGGACGGCCGCCCTGAGCGCTCCGGGACTCGCGGCCGTCTGCAAGTGTGGGGAAGGGAAGTTTCTTTTCTGAACATTCAGGTGGTTTTTCTCCAGTGCAGTGACGCCTTCCCCGGCCAGACTCCAGGCTGCCATTTCTTTCCCTCTTCCCTTTCACTTTTATGAAAGTTCGCAGCTCTCACTCAAGTCGAAGTCTGTCCTACTGTTGGGAAGGGAAAACCTTTTGCATAGCAGAAAAGGATAATTACAGACTTCATCGTAATCCTGCCCTGCTAGCACTGTCGTCTTCTCCAAGGCACTTTAGAAATTAAGTTCTCTCATCCCTGCTGGTTCTAGTTTTCAAAAGTAATGGATCCGCTAAGAACTTCCGAAACTTTAAAATGCTCTATCGGGCAACTACTTTCTTTGTCTAGAAACTTCATTTCAATAATTAAAGAGTACTTTTAACCCTGGAGGTGACAACGCAAAAGTGACATAGTAAACCCAGTCGGTAAATCAGAAAACAGGGGTAAAGTTGACCCACTGGGAACAGAACTGTCTAAAGTTTTAGATGAGTGTAATTTTCAATTTCACTGAAAGTAGCAAAGCAATTCCTGCACAATGGATCTCCTTCCTTCTGGACACTTCGCTTTTCCAGTTGGGGCCCCAGGATAAATAATGGCGCCTATTTCGTGCCCCAGGAATCGCTAAATATGGAGAACTGAGGAAAATATAATGTGACTCACTGCAGTACATTTTCTACAAAACATAACTTTTACTAATGCAGGTTTAAGTTAAATTTTTGTTGAGGTAATTGAAGAGTCAGTGTGCAGTTGTAAAAAAAAATAATAATACAGAGAAATCCTTTGTTCACTTTGCCCAGTTCTCCCCACTGGTAATGCCTTCCAAAACTGTAATAGAATATCACAATCAGAATATTGACATTGATGCAATCCGCCGATCTTGTTCAGATTTCCCCAGTCTTACTTGCACTCATTTGTGTTGTGCCTGTATTTAATTTTATACAACTTTGCCACCTGTGTTGGTATCACCACCACAGTCAAGTACAAGTGCACTTTGTCGCTAGTTCCTAGGTAATACAGTGAGGTTTACAATAATGAACCCAGACACTTTGGCACTGGTTTTTGGAAACATGTTAGAAAACACATAATCTATTTGGCATTAAAACTGTACTAGGCATCTCTCTCTCCAAGTATCATCTTCAGAAAGCACCAGATAAAGTTCAAGGGCAGTGCGAGCAGTTAGTTGGGTTTCGAAACTACTGTTTGTTGGCCCAATACACCTGGACATCTTTCAGACTAGTTCCTGTCTTCAGCCACCCTGCAATATAATGTCTCCCCATTCCTTACTGAATTAAGGAAAAATTCTTTGGCCTGGGATTCAAAGCTCTTCATAACATGCTGTGACTTCCTGACCAGTATTTTCTCTAACTTTTCCCAACTGCAAACACATGTATTGAGACTCATCTTTAAGACTTTTTCCTCTAAGAGGACTGCTAAACTAGATATTTCTTCCCTAGGACCATTGAAGCTTCTTGCTCCAGACACACTGCTTGTATTCTGTCTTAGTTACCAGCATATGTTTGTTACTGGTGATGCCTACCTGACTGAGCCCCTAAAAAGTGCACTGGAATTCATTCAGCTAAGTGTACCCTGCCCCAAGACCTGCACAGAAATGGGAAGTGACTCTCATTGTCATCTCTCCACTTTAGCTGTTCCACACGTTTTTTCACTCTCCCCAGCCACCATATATAGGACCTATGAGTTTAGGGCCCATGAGCTGTTCACCACCAGTGTCTGAGGGTAGGAATAGTAGCTGCCACCTGCTAAAATGACAGGAGCTACCATGTATTGTATCCATACTCAGCACTCAGCATTTTGCATTTGCCGTCTCAATTAATTCTTACAGCACCTGTGTAGGGTAGCAATTATTACCCTAATATATACTGAAGAGGAACTGAGATGTAGGGAGATTATATGACTTTCTCATGGTCACATAACCAGGAGACAGTAGAGCCAGAACGTGAATTCCATCCGATTCATGTTTATAACCCATGTTCATAACCTCTGACCTCTACTGTCGCCAAAGCTAAAATGAATATAAATCAAAGCAATAGGATGCCAGCCACTGTTTTAAATAGTTTCCATGTGTCACCTCCTTTGAGCCCCACAGCTACCCTATGAGGTAGGTACTGTTGTTATTCTCATTTTATAGATGAACACATTGAGGATCAGAGAGGTGAAATAACTTGATCAGAGTCACATAACTAGTAAGTAGGGAGAAGGGATTCAAACCTAGACAGTGCAGCTCCAGATGTCATGCTCTTAGCCTTCCACTCAGCTGCCCAAATGCAACACTCAATACACTGAACGCAAAAGATCAACCACCTGCAGGGTGACCTATCCTGAGAGGTAACAATCATGTATATCGCTAACTATACAAGAGTGTGTGTTCCCCCCAAGTCTGAGCAAGGAAGATGCTAACTTAACAGGGATCCACTTAATGGTAACAAATCACGCTGAGACAAACTCTGAGTCAGCCTGAAGCCAGAAAGGAGAGCCAGTGGGTTAGAACTGGCTAACAGTTAGAACATGGTTCTGTAAGATACTGCTTTAGAAGATAAGTAAAGATGTGTTAATAATAATGAGACAGATTGCAGCACGTTGGGTGGTCTCATGGCTCTGTGTCCTGCTTCAACAGTGTTTGGACGGAACAGACCCAGGGACTCCCTTTCTTCCATCCTCCAACTGCTCTCTGATCTCTCCACTTGCAATCTCTGGGACCAAGATCTCCAGACCAAGAGAAGATCTCTGCCATCTCCTGCTACTGGAGCCAGCTAACACCGTTTTTTGTGGTTAGCGCCTTACTGCCCAGCAACCATGAGCTCCCAGATTCGTCAGAATTATTCCACCAATGTGGAGGCAGCTGTCAACTGCCTGGTCAATTTGCATCTGCGAGCCTCGTACACCTACTTCTCTCTGGGCTACTATTTCGATCTCGACGATGTGGCTCTGGAAGGCGTGGACCACTTCTTCCGCGAATTGGCTGAGGAGAAGCGCAAGGGCGCTGAGCATCTCCTGAAGATGCAAAACCAGCGTGGCGGGCGCGCTGTCTTCCAGGACGTATAGAAGCCATCTCGAGATGAGTAGGGTACAACCCGAGACGAAATGGAAGCCGCCATGGCCTTGGAGAAGAGCCTGAACCAGGATCTTCTGGATCTTCATGCCCTGGCTTCTACCCACACAGACCCCCATCTCTGTGACTTCCTGAAGAATCACTTCCTAGATGAGGAAGTGAAACTCATCAAGAAGATGGATGACCACCTGACCAACCTCCAGAGGCTGGCCAGCCCCCAGGCTGGGCTGGGCGAGTATCTATCTCTTCGAAAGGCTCACTCTCAAGCACAACTAGGAGCCTGCCAAGCCCAGCGACCTCTGAGGAGCCCCTCTCAAAGTATCAGGGCTTCTGCCTGAGCCTCTCCCTCCAGCCATTGGGCAGCTTTTTAACCACCCTGGAATCCTCTCCCAAGCCTTGGACCAATTGGAAATAAAGCTTTTTGCAGCAACAACAACAACAACAAAAAAAATAATAATAATAATGAGACAATTTGCCTCAATTCTAATTAGTTTGAGGATATGAACTGGTACAACCACTTTGGAAAAGTCTGGTATTAGCTAGTGAAGTTGAAGATATGCATACTTTGTGACCCAGAAGTTCCATTCTCAGCAGTTTACCCAAGAGAAATCCAGACATGTGTGCACCAGGACACAGGCACAAGAATAGTCACTGGGCAGTTTTTTTTTTTTTTTTTTTGAGACAGAGTCTCACTGTGTTGCCTGGGCTAGAGTGCCGTGGCATCAGCCTAGCTCACAGCAACCTCAAACTCCTGGGCTCAAGCGATCCTCCTGCCTCAGCCTCCCGAGTAGCTGAGACTACAGGCATGCGCCACC
>CAUYSK010038831.1:0-10407 GCA_963575035.1 Avahi laniger
TCTTTAAAAATACAAACCCCACCTATCACTCCTCTGTTCAAAAGTTAAAGTTTTTCAACTTGCTCAGAGCTGAAGCCTCGATCTTTAGATTTCCCTAAAAGACCCTGCACAATCTCTTTCCCCTCACCCTCGCCCCCTTTATCTCCTGCCCTGGCAGGTCTGATCTCACCTCAGGGCCTTTCATTTGTTGTTTCCTCCACTTGAAATGCTCTTCCCACAGACGAACGTCCCCCTAGGCTCCCTCCTTCATCTTCTTCAGTCTTTGCTCAGTGGTTACCTTCTTGGTGAGGCCTTCTAAATCACCCACCGAAAACCCAGTCTACCCCCGTTCTCTATTGGTTCTCCCTCCTTTACTCTTCTCCATAGCATTTATCTGACACCTGTACATTTTACTTCTTTATCCAGTTTTCTGTCTTCCCCTCATTGCAATGTAAGATCCAGGAAGGTAGGAATTTTTGTTTTATTCATTGCAGTAGTCTCAATTCCCAATATAATACTTCAAAGTTATAGGCACTCAATAAATATTTGTTGAATGAATAAAAAAATGACTGTTAATACCATTCTTGGAAACAGTATAAGAGACAATCTCTCTTGTGGGGGGCAGTATAATTTGTGCAATATTTTTAGAGATTTTGCATCCTTCAGTGAGCCATCAGCTCTGACACAACCAGTGTATTTTGCGCCTCAATCTGCTTGTCTTCATTGATGATTTAACATTCCCTGCCCATCCTCTGCAGGCTGTTGAGTTTGCCACCCCTGGCCCACAGGTACTTCTCATTTTGATCCTTCCCTCAAATGATCCTCTGTTCATGCAGCCACAGCAAGAATACTCACCATTCTCCTCCAAACGGCATGTTCTTTAGTGCCTCTCAGCCACTGTATACACTCTTTCTTCTGCTTTTTCCCCCTTTTCTCAGCCTAGATAATGATGACTTTTCTTCTAGACTCAGTTCAAATGTCAACGTCTCAGTGAATCTGTCACCAGACACCCTGGCAGTGACTCTGCTCTGGGTCCTGGTAACATTTTGTGTAGAATTTAATTACAACTGTAGTGTGTATCATGTTGCATTGAGTGTTTGTTCGAGTTCCTGCCTCCCAATTAGACTGAAAGCAAACTCATGACATCCTCGTCTTTGTCTCCGGTCTCTAACACAGTGCTGGCACTCCAGTTTGGGTTGCGTGAACAAAGAACTCTTTGAATGTCTTTTCCTATGTTTCTTCTCTCTCTCATCTTTTTTCCAAGTAAACTGTTTAAAAGTTGGTCCTGTGACGTTAGAATCACACAGCTCCCTGGTTACAACCAAGTGGATGCCTGAACACAGAATCTCTAAACACTTCCAGAGTCACGTATTCTCACTCAAAAGCATCTAGGCACAATTTCTTTGCAGACAAGACACCCAGGATTGTTTGTTGGGAGGGTAAGCTGAGCAGCATCAACAGATCTTGCCCAAAATTTGCTGCTGTTCTTTCAGTGGAGAAGTTTAGATGATTTTTTTAATCCATAGGAACGATCATAGAATATATTTATTGAGTTGCATAATTTTTTACATAAAAAGTTAAGATTTCAGAAAAAAAAGTCAACTAGGGTCCATTTGGTGGCCTTCCTTTCTTCAAATCCCCAAACAGAACATAGTTTTTTCATTCCATTTTTTCCCCTAAACCTAAGAGAATATTAACCAGGCCTGGAGCTAGCTGGTGTCACATGTTTTGAGCACACTGATCCCTGATGCTGGAATCAAGTAACTCCACACCCTAAGAAGTGGCTTTAACCCAGGATGACACAATCTGTATTTGTCAAATCGCCAATTTAAGAAAGAAAGAAATTGTTTAGAGGCCCTTTGTTACATAATAATGTTGTATTCAGAAGGACAGGAAAAGTTGGACTGATACAAAAGGCAATTCTTTCCATTTTCCACTTTATCCCACAACCAAATCAATTCTTCACTTCTGTGTTGCTGGTGCCTACTCAGACTTCCTGCATCAGACTTCTCACGAGCTGCCATTCAGCTGCTGGTCACAGCAGAGTTTCACACACCTCTCCAGGGCAGCTGGAAAGAATGACAGAGTGGAAGAAGTCTGGCAATGGGTGGAGATTATTTTTAAATGTGTTCCGTCTCTATTTTGCTCAAGAACACAGGATTTTTTAAAAAATGTAGATAAACAAGAGAGTCATTTCTGACCACCAGAGAATTGAGGCTAAGAGGGAAACACTTTAGTCCCTGGCGTCAGATTTTAAGAGTCCAGAGCAGAACACATTGCTTGATCACTGAGGTAAATATTCTTGACCTTTGTATTCAGACTGATGACTAGAACACATTAGAAAAACAAAGGGGAAACTTATGACTTGGACCAAGCTTGTTTTTAACATTCTTTTCTGTCTTACTAATATCCAGGACCTAGCCCCATATTGAAATACCATGTAACAGAAACTTAAGAACTTTCTCTGTAACTTAGCTAATACCTTTTTAATGAGACCTGAATATTTCACCGTGCAGATTCAATTTGACAATTAAGTCTTTTTATCTCTTCAGCTTTGCATAAAATATTTTTAGATTTAAATTTTTGTGATGCAAGTAGTAAAAATGCTCTGATCAAGCAAAATTGTATTTTTCTACTATAATCAAGTATAAATTGAAGGATCTTTCTGGGCTTTGGTTTAAAGAAACATTAACAAACCAGACAAAAGTACTTAAGTATAGATTTTTAATATAGAATGATGAGACTAGGAGTAATTTACAACATAATTTTAATACTTGAGTGGGTGATAAAATATTTCACAAAAATCACCTTTCTAGTGTGAGGCTTCAGGAATCACACATCTTGCAGTGAACAGCTATTGCTTTTATCTGCCTGTTACCCTTTCTCTCCCTCTGGTGGTAATGCCCCTGTCTCCCTTGGGATAAACTTTCTCTCATGATGGAAACCGACAGTTAAGATACTCAGCCCCCTACACCCCAGGCTAATCTTGTTATACTGGCGACAGTGTTCCAATGTTCATGTGACTCAAAATAACAGCTACTCCTGATATTTTTCTACATGAACTGTATACAAAGCTGGAGAATGTACATACAGCCAGTGCTACCAGGAGCTCTGTTCCTTATAGTCCAAAACAAACTGATTTGCTGTTGAACAAATTGAAGATGAATCCAAGAGAAACAGATTTGAGAGAAGGGGCAAAAAGAAAGATGACAACTTTGCTTGGATCTCCGAGGTCCCCAGAAAGGCAGTTCTTCCTTCAATGCTCTGAGCTTGTTCCAGAAAATCCAGCATCCCTCCACCCCAATCCAGTTCAAACTGTCTTTGGCACTTGCATTCAAGGAGTTACGACTCAGGGACATGCTTTTGGGCATACATTGTATTAACATTTAATGATACTTACTGAAGAGAAAAAATTTATTGAAGAGAACTATAAAAATTGGCACAGCCAGTTTACTGTATTCTATTACATAATATATTGGATTATATTATGTAATATATTGCCAGAAGCATTTAAAACCATTTGACTGAACAATTTGCTTTTCACTTGGCCTTCCTTCGTAATCTCTATTACAAAGTTTATATTAATTAAGAGTGACAACAAATTGATCACTGAAATTAGGGGCTTTTCCCTAGCCTGAAATTTTATTTCATTTTCTATAATTCACAATACTTTTAAAGTACTTTTGATGCTTAAGACATAAACTTGTATTATGTCTAAATTATGTACCACATCTATTTATGCACATACAGATGATACCATACATATTCAAATGCTTTCCAAGGCTCATGTCAACTAGTAGTCAGGAGGCCTGGATTCTAGTGTTTGATATTTTGTTAACTAATTCTAGAGTTGGGTATGTCGCTTAACTTCTCTGGATCTCAGGGAAAAGAGGATGTTGGAATTGACAAGGTGTCTTCCAGCTTTAAAATCCTGATGACGTGGCCAGGCGTGGTGGCTCACGCTGTAATCCTAGCACTCTGGGAGGCCGAGGTAGGCGGACCCTTTGAGGTCAGGAGTTTGAGACCAGCCTGAGCAAGAGCGAGACCCCGTCTCTACTAAAAATAGAAAGAAATTAGCTGGACAACTAAAAATATATAGAAAAAATTAGCCGGGCATGGTGGCTCATGCCTGCAGTCCCAGCTACTCGGGAGGCTGAGGCAGGAGGATCACTTGAGCCCAGGAGTTTGAGGTTGCTGTGAGCTAGGCTGACGCCACAACACTCTAGCCAGGGCAAGAGTGAAACTCTATAGAAAAAAAAAAAAAAAAAAAGAAAAGAAAATCCTGATGACGTAACTAGAAAAAGAAATCGGTCTTGTTAGGAGAAGGTTTTGCTGATTTTACAAAAACATCAACACTGTTTTTTACTTTTCCTTTGGACAGTTTGCCAAAAACATTCTGTGAAAGTGTGATTGGGGGTGGTGGGGAACACCTGATCCAAGTGAAGCAAACTATGTTGGCCTTGGAAAAATTCTATCGTCTAAAGACTCCAAGTACTTCGGCCTTGGAGATAATGAACTAAGAGGAGGCCAAAACAAACAACAACAGCAATAGAAAAAAAAAATCTTTAAATTGTCATTTATATAATTTCAGAATCATGAAAGTATTAATATATTTTTAAAAAAATATCAGGTCTTTTTAACTGCCTCAGTGAAAGAGAGAAATTTTGAGCGGGGAATTAAAATGTCGAATCAGTCAGAACTGATAAATTGGATACTTAGAGTAATTTCTTCATAAAATTATTAAGTATTTTTCTTAAGATTCAATAATATATTAAATGTACATTAATAAAATGAATGCTATATTCCTTACTATTTTAAAATATACTTTGACAATTTTCAAAAAATGTTTTTGAAATTTAAAGAAATAGTCCCAAATTTCCATTTTTGTTTTGCCCATAAGGGTACCACGAGTTACAGGATTAAAAATACCAGTTCAGTGCTGCAGTTTTGGCACCCCAGCTCATAGCTTTGTGACTTTGGTATGTTAGGCAATTTTGTTTGCAAGATATAGAAACTCAACCATGTTATCTCAGGGAATAGGGTGTCAGAGTTTGGTTTTTGTTCATTTGGTTTGTAAAGAATACTTATGGAAATTAGAAAAACTGAAATCTCAGCCATGATATCAAGCTTCCTAAGAACAACAGAAAAATTAAACAACCAAGGAGCCTAGGAGGAGAGGAATGCAAGCTGAACTGGGCTTTCTGGAACACAGAATTTGAGGGTGTTCAGAATCCAAGGCATCAGTGGGAGTTAGCAGTCTCATTCTGTTAATAGTGGAACATAACCAATCATCTGAGATTGTCGAGGCACCCATCGACAAAGGTTCCAGTCTAGTTCATCTGGGGAAGTCCCTTGCTTCTTTTGTTTTTAAAGAGCTCCCAGACCGTTTTTGGAAGACCTGCTCTGTGTGTTACCTGATTTTACTGCTCCTTCCCTTGGTGTGGGCTTCACGATCGCCCCACCACCAGCTGGCTCCCTTAGCTTCTATTCTTCGTGTCTTTCCTTTTCCACAGGCACACTGCCTCAGATCCTTTAAGCGTTAGCTCGAATGCCACCCTCTCAGTGAGGCCTTCTCTGTTCCTGTTACTAAAAATTGCACCTCACATCCCTGGCACTTTTGAGTCTCCTTCCTTGCATTATTTTTATCCGACACTTATTGCCTTCTAATATACTATTTGATTTACTTATTTGTGTTTATTGCTCATCTCATCTGCCAGAATGCAAGATCTATAAGGCAAAATTTTTGTGTATTTTGTTTATACTATATGCCCAGTACCTAAAACACAGGAGATGTGTAATATATACTTGTTGAACGAATGTGTGGATGGATGCTCTCTGCTTAGTCATTGTTTGGTTGACATTAACTTCTGCTCACTGGTGATCTGCAGGGCACTTCCCACCCATGGCCAGCCTCTGTGCCTCCTTTTGTAGTCAGCTTCCCCAACTGATTGTCTGATGGCACCAGCTTTTTGGAACTGAACTTTTTTTCCCAGGTCATTTTTTTTGAATGGTTATGACTTGGCTGTTTATAAGTCAGTGCCCAACCAGGGGCAATCAACTGTGATTCAGGGATTACACACAAAGCACAAAAGAGGAGCCTGGAGCCATCCCTTCAGCAAGTACCTTGGGAGGGGCAGTTTCTCCAAGAAGGTGACTTTGGTGCTGGGTGAATGTTCAGCAAATTGCCTAACCGTGCTGAGCTCCAGTAAAGTGGCAGCAACACCAGCCTGCCTGAGACTGAGCATCTTCAGAGGTTCAAGTGAACAATTGTATGAAATATGCTCATAAAATGTGTTTTCAATATTAATTTATTATAAAAATAAAATTAATGTGAGAAGTTATGTAATTTTAGATGACAACTAAATGGGCCTAAAAATAAAGCCTAAGGGAAGTTGCAGGGGAGAAATTAGAAATTTAGAAACTTGTTGCTTAAAGTGCCTTTTGGATTCTTTTTCCCCACCCGTGAATGTTTTTTAAATGTTACTCTCATTTCACATTGATTTCTAGTTGGCAGGGGCCTCTGGTATATAACTTCCAAAGTGATATTTAAAGGGAAAAAAATGCAAAGATTTGCACTTAGTTTCCAAAAACAAATTGCAAAATACAGGTTGGAGGAAATATGGTCTGATGGCTGTATATATGTTAAAGACTTAAAAAAGATTTGGGGGTATTTTCATTTGTTTTTAGTTGGCAATAACATGATATTTATGAAAAGTATGGGATGGTAGAAAATAATGTGATATCGAGCATGAATATCATTTTGAAATATCATCATTAGAATGCAGAAAATTGTACTCCTCTACTCTTCCCTTTATACTTGGAATATTGGATTCAGTTCTAGGCACCACATTTTAAGAGGCACTGGAGTATGTTTAGATGAGAGAGTATGGAGGAGATGAATGGGGCATGAATAAAGGCAGGTGTGAAAAAGCACATACTGTGATTGTTGACTTCAAATGTTTGCAAGTCTGTGAAACGGGAAGGGGGCTGTTCTGTACTCGACAAATGTTACTACCAGATTCAGATTCACTGGGCACTTTAATACACATTGTATTCATATTTATAATAATGATTTAAGGCTACTATGATTATTATTTTTCCCTTTTAGAATTGAACAAGCTTATACTAGGAGAGGTTTGGTGCTTTTCCAAGGTCACACAGCTAGGAAGTTATAGAACTAGAATTTGACCACATCACTTTGAAGTTTAAGATCAATGGTGTTTCCACCATTGCTACCTACCGGATTTTTTTTTTTTTTTTTTACAAATTACCACAAACTGTGTGGCTTAAAAGAGCATGCATTTATTCTTTTATAGTCCTAGAGGTCAGAAGTCCAAAATCAGTTTTACTGGGTCAAAATCAAGGTGTCAGCAGGGCCCTGTTCCCTCTGGAAGCTCTAGGGAAGAATCCATGGTCTTGCCTTTTCTAGCTTCTTAAGCTGTATTCTTTATTCCTTGGCAAGGCAATGGATTCTCCCCTGGAGCTTCCAGAGCTCCCATTCCTTTGTCATCTAAGCCAGAAGCATAACATCTTGCTTCAAGTTACCACCTTGCCTCCCTCTTCTATGTGAAATCTTCTCTTTCCTTCCTAATAAGGACATATTATTATATTTAGGGCCTATCAAGATAATCTCCCCAATTCAAGATCCTTAATCATATTTGCAAAGTCCTTTTTGCCATATAAGGTAACATTCAAAGGTTCCAGAGACAAGAACATGGGTATCTTTGGAGGCCATTTAAAAAAAATTTTTTTTTTTATTTCAGTATATTACGGGAGTACAAATGTTTAGGTTACATATATTGCCTTTGCCACCTAAGTCAGAGCTTCAAGCACGTCCAACCCCCAGATGGCACACCGCATCCATTAAGTCTGTATATACCCATCTCCTCCTCCCCCCTCCCATCCACCAAATTTATAGGAAGAAACATTTCAGTTCAACGCAGGGACTAGCACGATTGTTCAAAGATGAATACCCCCGTAAGGTAATGAGTGAGTGGTTCCTTATCACTTGGAGTTCAAACATATACTGGACAGCTACTTTGCAAGGATCCGGTGGTTCCCTCATTTTATATATAGGTATATAGATATAGATACAGATATAGACAGACATACCATAGAGCTGAAGGAACCCCAAAAGTGAAGATTAGTGAATTTAAGTGATTGAGCTGAGTTAATTCAGTAGTAATTGGAAAATATGGCACCCAAACTTCATTCTCTAAATTTGCAGCCTGGTGTTTTTTCTATTATAGCAATTACCCCTCATCTAATAACTAGGTAATACAATAGGGTATGGAAAGAGGAAGGGTAGGGATGTTTTGTGACTTATTATTATACAATGGATTGTTTGGCATGCTCTTGCTTTATTAGGATAAGCAAAGAATGTGAGTGGTAGTTGGAGAGGGTTTAAAATGATAAGCAGTGAATGCCACATAGTAGAGAAAAGAACAGAACGTTGTGGAAGGTTAAGAAAGGCAAGGACTGTGGATTTCATTGAGTTTCCTATTTGTTGGAATGGGTAATGATTTCAACCCTTCATCAAACAGTTAAAGAGAATCTTCTTTGTTCTGAGCACTGTGCTATGCTCTGGGGAGCCAAAAATGAACTAGATGAAATCCCTATCCTTTTAAGGAAAACACAGTCTAGGAAGAAAAGATCACCATGTAAAGCAGTGGGAAAAAAGAAAGTACCAAGAATTATCATAGAGAACACCGTAGATGAAAGTTTCTATGAAAGCAAAGAGGAAAGAATTTTAGTTGAGTGTAAGCGTGTAGGGTGAGGATGTTGGTGTGGTGAAAGGAGGGCATGTCAGGAAAGATTCCAAGGGGATGTGATTTACTGTCGTCATCATCTTGAAGGATAGTAGGAGTTCACCTGGTTAAATGAGGGATAGATTTCAGACGGGGGAGACTACAAAAGCAGAGATAGAGCCTGCTAAATCTGTGTGTGACGTGGGGCTATGTTAGGAGTTGTAGCTGGAGCAGAAGAGGTCAAGGGATCAGATTATAAATGGCCTTGTGTGAGTTTGAACTTGATTCAACCAGGTGGAGAGCCTCTGAAGGATTTTAAAGAGAGATGTGTCATGCTCGGCTCTGTGTTTCGGGGGCATTCTCTGGTAGTTCTACGGAACTGAAGCAGAAGTGAAATTAGAAAGGCTTGACCTAAAGAGTGGCAAAGAAGTTGAAGTGGTGCAGACTGTTAGTCACAGACTTCCGAGGAAGGATTCATACATGGGATTTTAAATCAGAGTGATTTAGTAGAGAGAAATTTGGTTCCCTACTTGTTGGAAAAGCAAGATTTTATCAATGGAATTAAGTGATACTGAAGTGAGCGCAGAGTGAGTAACATGGAAGTCCTGGGATTGGAACCACATGGCCGCTGTGATCTTGTGTGGATTCGCTGATGACTCTTTGGAACTGAATTCAGGAAATGACATAAAAATGATTTGCGCAATAAAATGAGAAGAATCAGGAATCTGAAGTCAATACATTTGGAGAAAAATAACTAGGTTGGTACAGATAGGGAAGTAGCCATTATCAGAGAGCCCCCTTTGCGGATTAATTTTGCACTGTCCAATGGAAAGATCCTCAAAGCAAAAGAATGTCCTGAATCCAGTCCTCCCCCACCGCAACCCTTTCGCCTCCAGCTGCCTTTACCCTTCAGCCACACCACAGAACTCCCTCCTGGCATCTCCTGGCAGTGGGTACCTGGGAGCAAAGGAATCCTGACAAACCAGGGATGAGAATGTTAGAATGCTGAAGATCTTGGAGACCTTGTACTCGAACCTACATACTTCAGGATGAGGCCAGAGGAAACAAATAACTTGCCAAGGTGTCAAGTAGCGGGCCCTCCCTTAAGCCCAGACTTCCTGACTTCAGGTCCAGGGCTCCTTCCGCTACCCCTCACCGTCTCCCGATTCGGGAGCTCGGAGCTTGGAGAGGGGTGGGGACAGCAGGGTCCACCCGGGCGAGTCAGAGTCCCCCCTCGCCCAGCCCCCAGCCCCGGTGGGACTCCCCGCCCCGCCCCCTTCCCGCGCCGGGCCGGGTCCCTGTGCAGCCGTCACCCGGGCGCGCGCGGGGTCGCGCGGACGCGGGTCGGACAGCGGGTGCCGAGAGGTGGTCGGGCCACCCGCGCCGCCGCCCCCAGCCTGACGCACGGAGGGGCTGGGACGCGATTTGCCGCGAGTGACTGGAGCCGCCGTTGCCGGGGCCCGCTCCGCCCCCAGCCCGCCTTCCTCCCGCCTAGCCCTCCGCCTCCGCCCGCACCTCGCTAGCGTCCCCGTGTCCTCCCAACGCCCGGGAGCCGCCGGCCGCGAGCGCCAGGGACAGCCAGGTGAGTGTGGCCGCCGCGCGGCCCGGGCGGCCCGAGCGGGAGCAGCGCGCAGGCCCCGCGGCCGGGCGGCGAGCGCGGGCCGGCGGAGGCGGCGGCGGC
>CAUYSK010038837.1:0-21514 GCA_963575035.1 Avahi laniger
CACTTTCCAGGTTTTGTATTCCTATCTCCTGTTTTTCTTTTTCCTGATTTGTGTGTCCCCCGCTGAATCTGCACCGATTCCCCTCGCTGTTTTTGTGGGAGAGCACTCCGATTGTGTGTAGCAGACCGGGATCTACGTCTCTCTCTCTGGAAGCAGGGATCCGGGAGGCTACCCTAACTCCGCCATTTTTCCCCTCCTCTTTATTTTTATTTTTTTAGACACAAGGCCTCACTCTGTCTCCCAGGCTAGAGTGCAGTATGCCATCATAGCTCACTGCAGCCTCGAACTCCTGGGCTCATGCG
This sequence comes from Avahi laniger, assembly GCA_963575035.1. NCBI lineage: Eukaryota > Metazoa > Chordata > Mammalia > Primates > Indriidae > Avahi > Avahi laniger. Next base: position 303 of record CAUYSK010038837.1, read on the forward strand.
ATCCTCCAACCTCAGCCTCCTAAGTAGCTGGGACTACAGGCATGTGTCACCATGCCTGGTTAGATTTTTAAACTTATTTTTTGTAGAAACAAAGTCTCACTCTGTTGTCCAGGCTGGCCTCAAACTCCTGGCCTTAAATGATCCTCCCACCTCAGCCTTCCAAAATAGTGGGATTACAGACGTAAGCCACTGCACCCAGCCTATCATTTATTTGTGTTATGAACATCGAAAATCCTCTCTTCTAGGTTTTTGAAAATATAAAATAAATTGTAGCTAACCTATTCACCCTAGAGTTCTGCAGAACACCAAAATTCATTCTTCCTATCTAGCAATAATTTTGTATCTGTTAACAAACCTCTCCCCATCTTTCACTCTCCCCATCCTCTACTCTCCCCTACCCTTCACAGCCTCTCTCATACTAACAATTTTACTCTTGATTTCTATTAGCTCAAAAATTTTTTAGCTCCCAATATGGGTGAGAATATGTGGTATTGATCTTTCTGTGCCTGGCTTATTTCACTTAATATTATGTCTTCCAGGTATATTTATGTTGCTGCAAATGACAGGATTTCATTTTTTTTCATGGATGAATAGTGTTCCATTTTATATGCATACCACATTTTCTTTATCCATTCACTCATTGATGGACACTTAGGTTGGTTCCATATCTTGGTTATTGAAAATAGTGCTGAAATAAATATGGGTGTGCAATTATCCCTTACATATACTGATTTCCTTTCCTTTGGATAAATAACAATTTCATTGGAATGGAAGTGGTTAAAATATATTTTAAATGCAAGTGAGAAGAATCTAGTTCAGAGAAAAAGATGGATTATTCAAGAGAAGGAATGGATGCTGGTTAGTGTAAGATTCCGGCAAAAACAGGAGGAGACGTGATTCAAAATACAGGAGGAGGAATAGACTTTACCTGTAGGAGGGATAGGTCCCCCTCAGTTATAACATGGTAAAAAGAGGGTGGGAAAAAAAACAGATGATGTAGGTAATTTGGAATATTTGGTAGGAGTTCCTTTCTGATGTTTTGTATTTTCTATGTGAAGTTTGAAATATAGTCATATGCTTTGAGATAAAAGATTTGAGGATGAGGACTAAATGTTTGAGTAGAATAATAAAAGTTTGAAACAAATATGACAGTGTATGAGAAAGCATGTTTTGTAGGGGCAAATAATAGGATTACCATATGGTATAAGATGAATTGTACAATTTAAAACTGACATTGATGAATTTCATCATCAAAATATACTGTTTTCCTTGAATTTCTTCAGCAAGATGCCCAGAGAGTAGTAGTGTACAGGCATGGGGGAGGGGATATTTGGGTCTATTGAAGGTAGATATTCTGCAAAAGAGGAGCTACTGAAATGTAGAGAGGCAAGAGCAAATAGTTCATTGGCATGACAGATATTGAAATGACAGGCCATAAAATCTATGGTGGATGGGAAAGTAAATAGAGAAAGTTTAGGGCATATGATTAGGAAAAAATTATAGAAGTCAAGAGACTGGACATTTCAATAAATTTGAGGATTAGTCTTCTACATGGAATAGTAGAAATAATAAGCTGGAAGCAGAAGAGGTTTTGGACACAGTGGAATGCTTGAGCGACATTGAAAGAAGCATACATAATGATATTGGTGAGGTCTAATATGTGATGATGGTAGTGGGTGGCTGAGGAATAGCAAAGAAAGTCACTGGAGATAATATAGGCCACTCTCAGGCCAGGATGTTAAAATGAGTATTTCTGCAGACTAGGAAGGAAAAAGAGTGTTAAAAAGAAGACTGTGAATATTTTTCTAAGGCCTTCACTGAAGACGGTTTAATATATAGGTTTTAGTATTATTCAGGTGTGGTGAAGCCAATAGATAAGGAGATGACTGCTGTTGGAAGGATTGTTATACCAGCAGCTCTAAAGAGAAAAATGCATGTCATGCCATTGGTGGGAGGAGGTAGCATACATAGAAGGACTGGGGTCAGTCAGGAGGAATAGACAGCAGAGAAAAATATGGGCAAGTGCCTTTCTTGTGGCTGCCATGGGAAGTAGCAGGCAAGGAAGAATAAACAGGTTTAGGATTGGGTAGTTTGAATAACTTCAGCAGGCTTTGGGACATAGCGGCTGTCCCTGGTTGTCTGCTATCTGGACCTGTGGTGGTAAAGGCAGGTGGATAGTGGCCTGGAATTTCAGAGCCTAATAAAGGAGGTGGTTGGGGATATCGACTCTGGATTGGCTGGTTTGCATTTGAAAGGTGAGTTCCCAGGTGACAAATTAATATCTCTAGGAATTAGCTAACCCTGGAAGACAGCAGTCCTACCACTATTAATAAAGCCTCTGATGTCAAAGCATCAAAATACAAAAAATAAAAAGGCATAGTTAATATAGAATGATAGAGAATTATCAAGATATTAGTAACTTCAAGAGGGAGAGCATAGTGAAATAGTATGGACCTTGGAGGAATAAGTTTGTTTGTTTGTTTGTTTTCTAAGAGGTTGGGGAATTAATAGTCTGGAAAGCAATACTAGGGAGTGACTAGGATATGAAACCCACTGACAAACTCCAAGATGCATAGAAGGAGGGAAATTGAGTAAGCAAAATAATTTCTACCTGAAAGGACTATAGGAGGCAATAATGTCTTCACAGGAAATTCTGTTTAGAGTTAAAAAATAAAAGATGGGGAACATACTCAGATAAGTGGTTGAGGCTACAAGTAAAGTTGTTCATTTCTTTAAAAAAAAAGTCAAAAGGCACGTTGTAAAAGTTTACAAAGAGAGTTTTGGTGAAGGGCAAAAAGTGAAAAGATTTATAGGGACAATGGTGCAAGAAAGAATAGATGATTGGTAGAGAGAATTTACAATTTGGACATTTACAGATGAAAATGGCTAAATGAGACATCCGTCATTTCCATTCTGTTATGTTTACTGGTTGAAACTGTGATTAGGAAAAGAAAATAATTGGATGAGGAGGGCAAGGAACTCCAAGTCAAGGTTCAAATACATGGATATTGAAGTCATCCAGGATGATGTTAAAGCTTCCAAGATAAATAGGTTTACTAAAGCCTTCAATAGGTGAGGGTGTGGAGCATGTCTGTTATACAGCATGTCAAGACTGATGGAAAATATGAACCAAACATTAAACTCATGTGCAGAATTTTGAATTTTGTAATGAAGCATGTTTTCTTAGATATCTTGTTACATATAATTTAGGATTTTTAAAAATTATTTTGATACCTCTCTTCCACAAGAATTTTCAACTCTGCACATATTCATATATCACTTCAATCATTGGTTGTTTTGCAAAGAAATCTCTAGGTCCAGAGCATATAGTAGAAATAACCCATTTTAGTGGCAGAGCTCAACTTAATCTTTAAAAAATGCTACTTATTTTTCTTGTCAGTTTCCTTTCCAGTCTCAAATTGGTTATTGCTAAGGACATTAAAGGACTATGCCAGAAAAAGCACAGCAATTTGAGAAGTAGGAATACACAAAGGAAGTCACAAAGATTTTTACAAACCATAGGATCCTTTGATACAACAAATTCAATGCAAGAAACAAAAAGATAACAACTCCCCCATCCCTTATTTTTAACAAGTCCCTAGATAGATAACAGAAGCCTTCTATATGTTAGTGCATGGCAAAGAAAACCTTCTGAAATCTCTTTTCTTTTGCAACAAAAAATAGTCCTGATTTAGTCAAAGAGAAACTGTGAAAGAACTGTCCCCAGACAAAAGTGCCCTTTAGAGCACAAAAACTAAAAGTGGAGGCTGGGTGAGAGAGAGAAGAAAGATTGAATGTGTGCTTGGGCTCTAGTCGAAATATCTTGACAGAGCGCAAGAAGGAAGATTATAAAAATGCAAAGTTTGGTTACAACAGAAATGATTAAGGGATAAAAACAATACTCAAGACCTAGTAGTAGAATTTTTAGGAGAATATAAGTTGTAGAGAGAGAGACTAAAAATACAAATTAGAGAAAGGAAGAAAAAGGAGAGACCTAGATTGAGTTAATAAAAAAGCCCCAGGCTTCGGTTTAAAAGGTAGACCTTGCAGCAACATGGATGGAACTGGAGGCTATTGTCTTGAATGAAGCAACTCAGAATGTCAAATACCACATGTTCTCATTTATAAGTGGGTGCTAAATAATGTGTACACGTGGTTATTGAGGGTAGAATGATAGATATTAGATATTTGGAAGAATGGGGATGGGTGGGTGGTGAGAAATAACTTAATGGGGGTACAAATGTACATTATTCAGGTGATGGATATACTAAAAGTCCAGACTCCACCACTGCACAATATATCATAATATATCACAAGCACAAAATTGTGCTTATACCCCTTAAATTTATTGAAATAAAAAGTTCATAAACGCAGTAATAAGTTAGATGTTTCCAATAAAAAAATAAATTTTAAAAGGTAGTATCTCACTGTTTCTACATAAAATGCCATATTTTGACCAGAAACATTCAGATAGGGATTTCCTTGTTAGTATGGACAAGTCACTGTTAGCATCTTTGTTTTATGTGCCTATTTCAGAAAAGTTTCATTGTTAACCAATAAGTGAACCTGGTATTTCACATTTGCACCATGCTGAATGAAAGTGTAGGAAATTATGATTTGGAGAGGACAGATAGGTAAAAACTGTCCTGAAAGCAAAGGGACGGGGGTAGAGTTGCCAGATAAAATACATAATACCCAGTTAAATTTGAATTTCAGATAAACAACAAATACTATTCTGCATGATATGCTAATACTAAAATATTATCCATTGTTTATATGGAATTCAAATTTAACAGAGTACCTTATATTTTTATTTGTCAAATCTGACAATCCTAGACATGGGATGAGATAAGTGAGGAAAGTCAACTGATTAGAAACACAAGAGAGCAGAGTTGCTTGGCAGAGTGGGATGACCCCAACTGAAGAGAAGTGGTATGTGCTGACTCATTTTTTCCCCATAAAAATCAGTTACAATGGACAGAGGCTCATATTTAATTGTATAATCTTACATTTATTCATGCAATTACATGATACATTTACTCTGGCAATGATACAGTTCATACAATCATATGGTACATTAATCATGCAATATTCATGATCTTAATGGATATTTTTATTCAAAATTAATTCTATAATAAAGTTTAGTTTTGAGAGCCAAGATATTATGCTGGACCAATTGGAAATTGGCAGATTTTAATTATATCATGGAATTTGGATAGTATTACATGTTTTTTTTATCAGTATCTGTTCTCTTTGCTAAATTTTGACACTATTAATTGCCTCTAGTAATTTGCTGAAATACCCCGTGTCTCCAGCCAAACTTGCTCTCTTCCCAGGCACTTTTAATTAGGTAACACTTTCCTAAGATTGTCAAATATATAAGTCACCAAAAAATTTTCTTACACCTTCCAATCAGGCTTCACCATTTCCAAATTTAACATTCATTTGAATAAAAATACCACATATGATTATTCCTGTAAATTTGATGCTGAGTGTATCTCTAGGCTTTCATCCTCTTTTGCATTTATTTTATTGAAAATCCCTGATTGAATTTCTTGAATTTTAAATTCTGAAGTATAATTATTATTTCATTAAGCATTTTTTCTCAGTTATTTCAAATCAATATAAGCTGTTAGCACAGCTACTATGGAAAAATCTGTAATCAGATGTTTCACTCTCATTTTACATGGGAAAGTTATATTAGATTTTTCAAGTATAATTGGCTGTCTTATAAGAACTTGAATGGCTTTGGCTCTTTCCTTAATAACAGCACATGGCTGTAATAATTTATGCTTTTGGTTGAGTGCCAGAAGGCCAGCTTTCCTGAAAAACTCAGCCCTCAACCTACCCCATTCATGTTGGCTCACTAACTATGCTCTCTTAGGTAAACAGTTGCACACTGTTATTGGACAATCACCAGCTTTTGCCCTCAATAATGAAGAAATCACAAATTATGACCAAAAAGAAAATGTTTTTTCAAAAATCAAAATTTAAGTCACCGGGTTTCTAGTAAGAGCATCCTATTAAAGATATACATTGGTCATTGAATCATATATGTTTCTAGGACTAGAACCTAAAATATCATTATAGCTAATCTGTGTCTTTAGGCCAATGAAGGCAAAACTTCTCAAACCATCATGTGCACAGAAATAACCTGGAGTTCATGTTAAATGTCAGGAATTGATAAAGTATTCTGGGAAAGAACCTGAGGTTCTACATTTTTAACAAACTCTTGGGTTATGTCATCAGCCCACACACCACACTTGGAGTAGCAAGGGTCAAAATCAGTCTGGTATAATAGAAATAACAAAGCAAGTTCAAGTGTAATTTTAGATTTTCTAGGAGCCACAGTACAAAAGGAAAAAGGGGTCATAAATCTCAACAGTGCATTTTATTTAACTCAATATATAAAATGCTATCATTTCACTAAGTAATTTATACAAAATATTAATGAGATGTTTTACTTTCTTTTTATTTTCATATTAAATTTTCAAAATCCAGTATCTATTTTACCATAACAGCATATCTCAATTCTTACTGTCCACATTACAAGTGCTCAACAGCCACATGTGGTTAATAACTACTGTATTAAATAGCGCAGATCTGAACCATTCACAATAAGTGGCAATATGTCCTTTTTCAAGAACAGAGCTTTTACACTTCCTAAAGTTGAGGTACCATTAATGGAAAGAAATTCTTCCTTGTGTTTCAAATGAAAACAGTCAGTTTTTGCCCTATTTTAAAACCATATGCTATTTTTCCATTCCCCATGAGATGAGAAAATAACTATTTATACCTTACCCATAACACAATCACTTCATGCACTTGAATAAGAATAAGGGATAATGCTAATTCTTCATAAATACCAAACACTTTTTAAAGTGCCATATATATACATACACACATAAAAATATATATATATAATTTAATGATCTCGGTAGATGCTATTTTCATCATCTTCACTTTAGAGTTCTGACAATATGAGGCAAAGTAACTTGCCTGAAATCACATAAATATTAAGTAGAAGAACCAATTTTTAAAGCAAGGCAGTCTGTCTTCAGAATCCTTGATTTTGACCACTACCTTTCTTAAACATTGAAGAAAACATTCAACTCATTCACTGAGGTGCCATACTGTTTGATAGATATATTTGCAGGATGGGAAATGGTCTATGAAGCAGACTTGAGAATTTCAATGCAGCAAGTTGGACATTACACAGACATCATGTATACCTACTATTATTTATGTGGAAACTGATTCTATAATTCATAGGTAATTCATTGCTAAGAGAATAATCATTGTAATTAAAATAAAACCCTTCCCCAGGACCTTTGATTGATTAAATATTTTCTACATTTTTTGTTATATTTCTGACTATAGCACACCACACAATCTACTTATTTAAGTAGTAGCAAAAAATTGTGTCTCTCTGTCTGTATATATGCAAGTATTTTAATTAAGCATTCATGCTTAAGAGGACAGGCAAATGTATATACTTGCAGATTAAAGAAGTTTATGAAAACTGCTAGTTAAAATCTGACAATGTTCTCTAATTCATTTGCAAATCTGCAAATCCAGATGACAAATCAAATGCTGTACTGTTATGAGAAAAAAAATGAACAACGCAAAACAAAACATTTATGTGAGTGTTGATAGTGGGCAGAAAATATTGTTCTAAATGTATTCAGGAGAGGCTTGGATACCAGGAAGAAGGGTAGGTGGATCGGTTAACATCCCCCTCCCTTGCATCTTGGACTGTTGATGTGCTCCCGAGCTGCTGGAGAGACATTCTGCTGACGCGAGCCCAGAGACATCTTCTACCAGTGAGCAGAGACCTTCTTGTGGACAGGACACCAGGCTCCCAGCTACCCCCTGGGTGCCACTCAACCCAAAGACTCAAGCTGGACAGCAGGCGTCATATTGCTTCTCTACCCACCATGTGCCTTTTCCTCCCCAGAGAGCCTCAACCACTCAGGCTCATCTTGTTCATCCTCACACAGACATTTTCCAACTCTGGTACAGACGGCAGGAGCCACAGGGGTCCATTGCGTCCTGAGTGATCTGCATGTCTCCAGAGCATGGTCATTCTGGATGGACTGTCTCCCAGAGAGAGGGTTAGAGATGTCCAGAGGATGAACTTTCCTTCACTTAGACTCTTTTTCCCCCTTCCCCTCTCCCACCCACACTGCCAAGAGAGACAATTGAGCCACCACACAGAAACTTCCACAGGGAATCGGGCTCAGACCCTTCCTTTTGGGATGCAGCAGCAGACTAAGATGTGCTTGGACTGTGAGCTCTCTGCCTGCTGGCCATCCCTGATGCTGCTTGTCCAATGACTCCAACAGAGCAGGACACACCCCGAGGTAGAGGGACATTGAATCAGCTTGGGCACCCTGTGAGAGACTTGGGAACAGTATCCTTCTCCCTGGCATGGTCAGGGATTGATCTCTGGAGCTTGTGGTAAAGGCTCAGAGGATAGATTCTGTACACCCAGATCTCAGTCACATCTCCTGGGAGGCCAGAGGGGTTATTTGTAAATTATTATCTCCAGGTATGGATGCCTACAAGGGCAGATCAGGGGTGAGAGTGTAGAGTGGGTCCTAGCTGCAGTGTGCTCACAGGGTACCCGTTCTCTGATGGGAGGGCCGCTCTCCCAGCTCAGGCAAGGATCATGGACAGGGGATATCCTGACCCACATCACAGTTGTGGGGGAGCTCAGCTGGCTTAAGGTCCTGTCTGTGGCAGAGGCCTGAGAGAAACCATGGAATAGGGGAGCATGAAAAAGAGTGATACCTACTCCAGACTGCCAGACTGTGGGTCTCAGACAGCACCAATATCACAGGCACAATTTCTAGTTGAGTGGGGTCACTTCAGGCCCTCCTTGGCAGCTTTTCCCAAAGGAGGAGAATGTAACTTTGACCCCTGCTAAAAGCACTTGTGGAGATTGAGGGCAGGCTGTCCCAACCCAGCCATGCTCAACCTCACTGCCCTACCCACCCCTGATAACATGGAGAATAAGGACACACCTGGAAGTCCCAGGGCCCCACCTACCACCTAGGACACTAGCGTGGTTCTCCTGATGAACAAGAGCTGGTCACAGGACCCAAAAATAACATTGCACCTTGTTCCTTTTGGCAAGTGCCACCTACTGATATGGAGATCAATTTGCACACCCTTTTATTGCATTTACTGACTCATCATAAAGAATGTGGTCGATTCTTACTGCAACCACCACCTACTGGCTCAGAGATTAAACTGGGTATGTCATTACCTAAACAAAATAAAATCCAAAGGTGAGTAGGAATAGCTGCTCTACGTGTGAAGGAATCAGTGAAAGAACTCTGAAAATATGAAGAATAAAAGCAAAAGGATAACCCCAAAAGGGATCATCAGCTCTCTAACAAAGGATACCAACCAAAAACAGAATAGGGAAATGACAGATGAAGAATTTTGAGCATGGATTGTAAGGAAGCTCAAAGAAATTCAAGATAAAAGGGAAACCCAACACAAAGAAACCACAAAAACAATGCAGGCCATGAATGAAAAGTTCACTTATAATATTGAAATATTAAGGAAAAATTAAACGGAACTTCTGGAAATGGAAAATTAATTCAAAGAATTACAAAACACAGTGGAAAGCCTTAATAGGTTAGATAAAGCAGAAGAAAGAATCTCGGAGCTTAAAGAGAACACCTTTCAATTCAATAAGTCAGTCACAGAGAGAGCATAGAAATAAGAGAAAGGAGAAAAGCGTACAAGAAATATGGAATTATGTGAAGGGGCCTAACATAAGAATCATAGGCATCCCTGAGGGTGAAGAAGAAAATATCCAAGGTTTGGAGAATTTATTTGAGGGAATAATTGAGGAAAATTTCCCCAGTCTTGCTAGAAATCTAGATATCCAGGTAAAAGTTCAAAGGACTCCCGGGAGATTAATTGCAAAGAGGCAAGCACCATGACACATAGTCATCAGACTGGCCAAAATAAACACAAAAGAGGCCCTCCTACGAGCTGCAAAGTGAAAGCAGCAGGTAACTTACAAAGCAAACCCATCATACTAACTATGCATTTCTCAGCTGAGACTGTACAAGCAAGAAGAGAATGGGGCCCCATTCTCAGTCTTCTGAAACAGAATAATTCCCAGCCTAGAATTTTGTATCCTACAAAATTAAGTTTCTTATATGAGGGAGAAACAAAGACTTTCTCAGACAAGTAAACAACACTAAGGGACTTTATCAAGACAAGATCTGCCCTGCAGGAAGTGCTCAGAACTACATTATACATGGATCAGCAAAATAGACACTCCCCAGTATAAAATCACCCCAAAGCTAAAGGTCAAAAGCCAGATACCACAATGGCTCAAGAGATAAAACAAAGCAACAAAGTTCTACTCAGTAGAATAAACAGAATTCTTTTTATCAATTCTTTCAATAAATGTGAATGGTTTGCACTCCCCAATGAAGAGACATAGGTTGGCCAAATGGATAAATATACACAAGCCAAGTCTATTCTATCTTCAGGAAACTCACCTAACCCACAAGGTTTGACTCAGGCTCAAGGTGAAGGGATAGAAAACAATATTCCACAAAAATAGAAACCAAACGAAAGTTGGTGTAGCAGTTCTCATATCAGATAATTTAATCTTCAAATCAACAGAAGAAATGAAAGACAAAAATAGTCGTTATATAATGGTATAGGGAAAGATTCAACAAGAATTTATAACAATTCTAAATATTTATGGACCTAACTCAGGTATGCCCAGATTCGTAAAGCAAATTTTACTTGACGTAAACAAAATGATAAATAGCAGTGGTATAATAGCTGGGGACTTCAACACCATGTTGACAGAACAGGAGAGACCCTCTAAACAGAAAAGAAACAAAGGTATTAAACAGAATCCCAGAACAAATGGGCCTAACAGACATTTACAGAACATTCTACCCAAAGACCAATGAACATACATCCTTCTCATCAGTTAATGGGACATTCTCTAAGATTGACGACATTGTACCCCACATAACATATCTAAACAAATTTTAAGATATGGAAATTATAATATGAATCTTCTCAAACTACAGGGGAATAAAATTAGAAATCGACTCCAACAGTGACTCATCTCTATACAAAGTCATGGAAACTAAACAACCTACTTCTGAATAATACTCAGTTCAAGGAAAAAGTTAAAATGGAAATCAAAAGATTCTTTGAACTAAATGATAAAGGGGACACAAGTTATCAAAACCTGTGGGACACATCTAAAGTGGTCCTGACAGAAAAATTCATGCCCCTAAAAGCTTACATTCAAAAGACAGAAAGATCAAAAAATCGATAATCTTATGAAAGAACAAAAAGACCTGGAAAAGGAAAAATAAACCAATCCTCAAACCAGGAGAAAAAAACCAATAACTAAGACCAGAGCAGAACTAAATGAAATTATAACAAAGGAAGTATATGAAAGACTAATGAAACAAAAAAGATGGTTCTTTGAAAAGATAAACAAATTGACACGCCAATCACTAGATTAACCAAAAGCTGACAATAAAGGACTCTAATAAGCTCAATCAGAAATGAAAAAGGAGAAATTACAACTGATACCATGAAATACAAAATACCATATCTGAATACTATAAAAACCTCTGTGTACATAAACTTGAAAACATGGAGGAAATGGACAAATTCTTTGAAGCATACAGCCTCCCTAGGCTCAGTGAGCAAGAAATACAATTCCTGAACAGAACAATATCAACTACTGAAATGGAAGCAGTAATAAAAAAAATTTCTTAAAAAAAAAGTCTTGGACCAGATGGATTCACATCCAAATTCTACCAGACATACAAAGAGCTGGTGTCTATCCTGCAGAAATTATTTCATAACATTGAGATGGAAGGAATCCTCCCCAACATGTTTTACAAAGCAAACATCACCCTGATACCAAAACCAAGAAAGGACTCAACAAAATGAAATCTACAGATCAATTATGTGCATGAATATAGGTGTAGAAATTGTGAATAAAATCCAAGCAAGCAGAATTAAGCTGCTCATCAAAAAAATAATCCATCACGACCACGTTTGCTTCATCCCAGAGATTCAGGGATGGTTCAACATATTCAAATCTATAATGTAATTCAACACACAAATAGAAATAAAAATAATAGATACAGAAAAAGCATCTGACAAAATGCCACACCTTTTATGATAAGAACGCTTAACAAAATAGACATAGAGGGGACTTGCCTGAAAATGATAAACGCCATATATGACAAACCCATAGGCAACATTATACTGAATGCGGAAAAATTGAATGTATTCCCGCTTAGAACTGGAACCAGAGAAGGTTGCCCTCTATCACCACTTCTATTCAACATAGTGCTGGAAGTCCTAACAAGAGCAATCAGACAAGAGAACGAAATCAAGGGCATCCAAATGGGGGCAGAAGTGGTCAAACTATCACTCTTTGCAGGCGATATGATCTTATATCTAGAAAACCCAAAAGATTCTTCAGTGAAACTACTGGAATTGATAAACAAATTCAGAAAATCTCAGGTTACAAAATCAATATACACAAATCTGTAGCAATCCTATGTGCCAGCAACAGTCAAACTGTGAACCAAATCAAAGACTCAATAACTTTCACAATAGTAACAAAGAAAATAAAATACCTATGAATATATTTAACTAAGGAGGTAGAAGATCTCTACGGGGAGAACTGTGAAACACTGAGGAAGGAAATAGCAGAGGACATAAACAGGTGGAAAATCATATCATCCTGATGGATCATCAGAATCAACATTGTTAAAATGTCTCCACAAAAGTGTTGTACAGATTCAATGCAATCCCTATCAAAATAGCAACATCATTTTTCACAGATCTAGAAAAAATAATTCTATATTTTTTATAGAACCAAAGAAGACTCTGTATATCTAAAGCAACCTCAAGCAAAAAGAACAAGTGCAGAGGCATCAATTTATCAGACTTCAAGCTATACTACAAGGCTGTTCTAACCAAAACAGCATGGTACAGGCAGAAGAGCAGACACATAGACCAATGAAACAGGACTGAGAAGTCAGATATAAAACTATCTTCATATAGCCATCTGATCATTGACAAAGCTGAGAAAAACATACACTGGGGAGAAAAATCCTAATTCAATAAATGGTGCTTGAAAAATTGGATAGCAAAATGCAGAAGGCTGAACCAGGATCCGCACTTTTGACCTCTCACAAAAATCAACGCACGGTGGATAAAAGATCTAAATCTAAGGCAGGAAATCATAAGAATTTTAGAAGGAAATTTTGGAAAAATGTATATATATATTGACTTAGGCAAAGAATTTCTGAAGAAGAGTGCAAAAACAAAAATAAATAAATGGGACCTGATCAAATTAAAAAACTTCTGCACAGCCAAAGAAACTATCACTGGAGTGAATACATGGTCTACAGAATGGGAGAAAATATTTGCATGCTATACATTTGAGAAAGGGCTGATAACTAGAATATATATAGAACTCAGGAAAATAAGTAAGAAAAAATCGAACACCATTATAAAGTGGGCAAAGAACATGAACAGAAAGACAGAAAGAAGGCAGACTAATGGACAAGAAACATGAAAAAATTCTCAACATCTCTAATCATTGGGGAAATGCAAATAAAAATCATAATGAGAGATCACTTAACTCCAGTGAGAATACCTTATATAAAAAAGTCCCCAAACAGCAAATGTTGACATGGATGCAACGAGATAGAAAGACTCATACACTGTTGATGGGACTGCAAACTAGTACAACCTATATGGAAAGTAACATGGAGATACCTCAAAGTACTAAAATCAGACCTACCATTTGATCCAGCAATTACACTACTGGGTATCTACCCAAAGAAATAAAAGCTATCCTGTAAAAAGACATCTGCACTCAAATGTTTATAGCACCACAATTCACAGTTGCAAAGATGTCGAAACAACCAAGTGCCCATTAATACATAATTGGATTAACAAAATGTGGTATTTGTGTGCCATGGAGTACTACTCCGCCCTTAAAAAAATGATGAACTACCTATTGTATTATGCTAGATGCAGCTGGAGCCCCTTCTTTGAAGTGAAGTATCACAAGAATCAAGAAACAAACACCACATGTACTCACCATTGAATGGTACTAATTGATCAACACTAATGTGTACATATGGGAAGAAAGTAACATTCATCAGGTGTCAGTCAGGTGGGTGGGGGCAGGAGGAGATGGGAAGTCCACACTTAATGGATGTGGTGTGCACTGTCTGGTGGATGGGCTTGCTTGTTTGGCAGTGCAAAGGCAATATATGTAACCAAAGTGTTTGTACCCCCATAATACTCTCTCAAATAAAAATAATAATAAAAAGTATTAATATTCCTGTCTTCATATTTATGATCAAAACAGACTTTCCTTATGAAAATCTGGGGTGAAATATCACAAGAACCCATTTTGGCTCAGTTTTACCTACCAGCCTATTGAGCACTTCAGCTTTTTAGTAAATACCCATTATAGCACACAATTATGTGCTGCTTGTGTTTCTGCTGCTATTATGAGAGTGATGAGTTTACATGATCCTTCATATTAGGAGATTTGAATCTCTCTGATGATTTACCAATTCTCTGTCAGAGCCTTCCAAATAAGTAATAACAAATGAAAAAAACGATACCACGTAGAGGTACTGATTACACTAGAATATTTTAGTACATAGGACTGACAATCCAGCCTACGTTTTAATTCTAGTTTACTGACTGTCATCTTAAATGAATCCTTATTCCCTTTCTTGATCTCCATTTCCTCATGTGTAAAATTAAGAGATTGAAAATAAGCCTAAGTTTTCTTCTACCTAAAATCCTTAGTGAGCTACCAACTTATCATTACAGCCATGATTAAACATAATAGATTCATTCAAGGCATTCCCTTAATAACGAAGATCCCTGAAGAATAGGGCATTTTTTGGTCCTATTAGCTGTTATATCTCCAATGCATGGAACACTCTCTGAGGCAAAATAACTGTTCAGTGTTTGTTGAATATGGAAATTGTTTTCTTGGTAATGGTTTTCAAACTGTTAAAACAATGGAGCACTTTTCCAAATGAAATGTTAGATTGAATTTCAATATATGAATGTGATGTAACCTGATTCTCTTTAGTCGCATTCAAGAACCCCATACATGCAAGCCCCAGTAGCAAATTTGAGGGAGCCTATGGCTAAGATGAGTACTGTTTTGAGAATGAAAGATCTAGACTAGGAGTAAATAGCACATATTTGCTGAGTTCTTACCATGAGATAGGCTCTAGGACATCTGCAATAGAACTAACCTAGTTTAGGAATCATGAGAAGCTTTCCTAAGGAAATGGCAATTAGGCCAACTCCTAAAGGATGAGTGAGAGTTAACCAAATCTGGAGGAAAAGGTGCAGCTGAAGTTGAACAAAACTGTGTTCTAGCAAAGGGAACTGCATACTAAACTGTTGTTTTGCTGACTCACATTCATGGTTGGTTATTTCCTTGAACATTTCGTATTTGATTTCAGCCCACAGCAAAAAATCACAACTGGTTGTGATTTTGCTTTTAGTTGCTAAAAGCTTCAATGCCACTTGATAGGGATGACAAGTTCCAGTTTATGAAAGAAGTTATAATTTTTAAAAGCTTAGGAATTAGCTCATTGTTTATAGTCCAAGGTTATATCATGTTTCAAAATTCCTGCCCAATCTATGCTTGATTTCACAGAGGACATTGAGAGAAATTTCATGTCTGTCTCACTGGGGTTCTTCAGTTACAGTGCTATAAAATTTATTATATTTATTTTTAAAATAGTTATGGGATTTTTATTGTAGACATTTATATATATTTTTTGGATTATTTGTATGTGGGTTTGTGTGTGTTTGTGCAATAACTAGCATTAAATACGTATGTATTATTCAGTATAAACATCCTCTGGGATTATTCTGATTATTTTTTATAATTTTATGAATAAGAATTATTATACCTATTTCACCGATGACAAAATAGAGGTTTAGAAAGGTTAATTACTTTGTTCAAGACCACACAGCATGTAAGAATTTGACCCTGAATTTAAACCTATTAACAGAATGTGTGAATTGAACCTAAACTATATTAAGCTGTGTATTCCACGTGCATGATATATATATATGCACATATAAATATATGTAATAATATACAATTTCTTATATATCTGTGTATATAGACAAGTATATTAATGTTTGATAAATAGGAGACAGAGGGAATACATTAATAATCTCTCTTGCAGTAGATGTCATCAGCTATTTTAAGTATGTCAAGATGACACTAGCATTTTTGACAGTCATATCATATCATTATCTCATATGAAACTTTCCCTAGTGTAAAGACAGGCCTCCCAAATCCTGAAGTCTTGTAGTAAGCGATGAAGTTGGATATTGAACCCACACTCTCTGATTGCTAACCTAAGGTCTTTTGTCTGTACTTTATGGCTTTCAAGGGTTTCTTCATTCTCAAATGCACCTCTATCCACCAGAACAACAGTCTTAATTATGAAAGGGATGCAGTCACAGTATTTTAAAAAAACAGATGCTTTACTTAAGCAAGTAAATTCTGATCCAACTGACAAACTTAAAACAAACAACTTGCAGAAATTTTATTCAAGCTAAACAAATTTATTCATTATTATGTGAAACACTTTTTAGAAATATAAAGCCTTACGGGTTTAGTAGCTAGTACATAAAAGATGAGAATAGGAGAAGTTAATTCCAAGAAATGATTGAGGCTTTTTAAAACTTGTTTTCAGAATTCTGTCAAACTAAACTTTAATTTTAATCAAAACAATTTTAAATTGGAATTCAGTAATGATATTTGTTTGAATGTGTGCTTCATGTAAAGGTTAAATAAGAGCTGGCATATAATCAAGAGCAAATGACATCCAAATTCAGAAGTTGAGAAAGTCTACTTGAGAGCTGCTTTTGAACATTCAATATTAATGGGAAACTGACATCAGAAAATTTAATCTAAAGGTCAGTTGTATCTGGCAGTCAAATAGAAAAATAATCCATATTTAGATATACTAGTCTCATATGAATTATGAATGCTACTATTTATCCAGAAAATTTTGAACCAATATGTCTTGAATTTCACTGATAATTATTTAAACCGTTCTTCTTTTAGAAAGGTCTTCCTCAGTATCACAATACAAGGTTTCTATTTCATTTTATTTAGATACTTTTATTAGCATTGTGTTGGTGATTCTTACTACTGTTATTATAGAAGTGTCTTCAATTGAATTTTTCATTTTAATCATTTATCCTTTTTAAAATTAATTTTCAAAATCTAGTTTTTATTGTAATAACTGTTATGTCCTCAGAGACTATCAGAATGTGCTAAGTTAACAGTAGCTGAACATAAACAAATTTAATGTCTTTTACTTTTCTAAAGAATAGATGTTCTACATATGGGTTTGGACAGGGGAGAGAACCGAAAAACCAGCAGACTGAAAAGCTACAAAAATTCTCTTTATGAGTTTCCTCATTTTCTTATTATTCTGTACTCTCAGCTTATATTATGAATACAATGAAAATAAGCAAGAATGATATACTCCTCTTACATACCAAACACTGGTATATGCCTACAAATACCCTGAATCCAAATTTCTTGCTTTAGAAATGTAGCCGTCTCAGAAAGTCTAAGAGAGATGTGAAGAGATTGTCTTGCCTGTATGTACGGTTGCTTTCATTGTGATTTTATATTGCCAATGCAGTGATCATGGATGGTGACATAAGCTCTGAAGCTGTATTGTTGGAGGAGTCCCATTAAGTTTGGCTTAATTTGTATTTACAAAAGCAGTGCTTCAATTCATACCAGTTTTGCATTCTCTCCTTAGGACTGAGTTTGATGGAGATGTTTTCCAAATGGATACTGTAATCAGAGATGGTTTATGAGAATGGGTCTTTAGTAATCATTTCTGGCAGGTATACTATATCACTTGAGCAGTTTTTCCTATTTTTTTATTTGACATTGTATTGATGTTTGACCATTTTTGTCTGCTGAAAAATCATAGAGTGGCACAAGAGTTTTTTGAAGATGGTAGAAATAATACCTTTCATTATTGCTTCATTATGGAGAGAATGTTCTAGTTATAGTTGTTGATCCTTTCATATCTACAAGAAACTTGAAAAACTGTTTTACATAACCCTGAGGTGCTTTTAGTTAGAAATGATCCCTATAAGAAGATGTTTTGAGTGCCCAAGATTCTCCTGTTTTTAAATTTGCCTGACATTTTCATCTTCTTTATAACATTACCTTTCACCAATTTTCTCTTGTTTTAATTATATTTGTCCTATATTTATCCAATAAGATCTTGATAAACATGTAAAATTAACTTTTTATTGTCTCTTTGCCTCTTGGACTTTATCTTCTGGATCATCTCATTTATGCAGTTGGCTACAAAGTTACAATTATTATATGATAGTGAAAAAATTTTTAAGTCCTAATTTACAAGGGAGGAGCCAAGATGGCGGATGAGACAAGCCATCAGTCAGAAGGTCTCTGCAAAAAAGACGAATTTTAGAAGAAATAGAAAAAAAATAAGCGAGCAGAGAAACATAGATTGGGTGAGGGTCAGAAGGAAGAGTGCCTGAAACTACAGGAGACTCCACGGGAAGACGTCGCAGAGGAGAACTGGAAGGAGAAAGGTCCCGAGAGGCTTGGAGATCAGTGACAAGGGTAGGTGGAGCAGATAATTTTCCCCTCCCTTGCATCACGGATTGCTGGTGGGCTCCGGAGCAGCTGGAGAGACCTGCCGCCACCAGCCCAGAGACAGCTGCCACGTGAGCAGTGGCCTTGCGGACTCAGTGCAGGGCTCCCAGCAACTTTGGGACACCTGCCTGAACACAGACCTGAGCCTATTTGCAGACGCCATACTACTCCATTCTCTCCTTCCCCTCCCTACCCATGCGTCCCCAGAAAGACAATTTAGCCATCACACGGAGGCATCTCGAAGGAACGGGATCTTTCCTTTTGGGGCCCTATAGCAGACTGAGAGGTACTCAGACTGCGAGCTCCCTACCCACCAGCCCTCCCAGGTGCTACTTTCCTGGGGACTCCAGGAGAGTGGGGCAAATCCCTTGGTGGAGTGAAATTGAACCAGCTTGGGCACCCTGTAGGTGATTCAAGACCAGCACCCCTCCCCCAGGCATGGTCAGGGATTTATCTCCAGGGTCCAAGGATTGAGCCTGCAGACCAGACTCTGTACACCTAGGTCATGATTGCACTGCCCTAGGGCACAGAGGAGAGTTCTGTGAAAGAGCCTACTGAGGAGTGTGTGCCTTCAGGGGCAGATAAGCATGCTGACTGGAAACCCTCCTTCTAAAAGAGGGCTGTGCACCCAACCCAGGCTATGATCCTGGATAGGGAGCCTCCCGGCCCACATCACAGCCAGGGGAGATCCATAGGCCTGAGGCCCCATTTGCTGGAAGAGGCCTAGGAGAGGACACGGAGAGGGGAAAATTGGAGGGGAGCGAGACATGCCCCAGAGTGTGGGCCTTGGACAGCCCCAGCCCCCAAATCCAGACTTTCAGCTGAGTGGAGCCATTTCAACCACTCCTGGCAGCTCTGCACAGAAACAAACAGCAGAATTTTGACTGCTGCTAAAGGAGTTGTGGAGCCTGAGCGCAGGCTTACCCAACCCAGCCCCATCCAGACTCACTCCTCCCACTGAGTTGGAGAATAAGGACACACCTGGAAATCCCAGGGCCCCATCCACCACCTGAGACACAAGAGGGCCTCTCTAGAGGAATAAGAGCTAGCTACAGGACCCAAAAACAGCACTGCAGCTCGCTCCTCCCTGCAAGTGCCACCTACTGACAGAGAGGCCATCCTGCACACCCTTTTACTGCATCTACTGATTCATCATAAAGGGTGTGGTCGAATCTCACCCACAAACACCACCTACTGGCTCAGAGACTAAACAGGGTGTACCATTACCCAAACGAAAACTTAAAGGCAAGAAGGAACAACTGATCCAGATGGGAAGGAACCAGCGAAAGACTCTGGAAATATGAAGACCCAAACGGAAAGCACACCCCGAAAGATGAATAACAGCTACCTAGCAATGGACATTAACAAAACTCAGAACACTAAAATGACAGAAGAAGAACTTCAAACATGGATTGCAAGAAAACTGAATGATACACAAGAAAAAATGGATAACCAACACAACGAAACCACAAAAAAATCCAGGAATTGGAAGAAAAATTCACTAAAGAAATTGAAATATCAAAGAAAAATCAAACCGATCTCCAGGAAATAAAGGACTTATACAGGAAACTACAAAACACTGTGGAAAGCCTCAAGAACAGGGTAGATCAAACAGAAGAAAGAATCTAAGAGATTGAAGACAACTCCTTCCAATTAAATAAGTCAGTCATAGAAATCCAGCATAAAATTAAGAGAAAAGAAATAAGCCTACAAGAAATGTAGGATTATGTGAGAAAACCGAACCTGAGGATGATAGGGGTTCCAGAAGGTGAAGAAGAAAACACTTAAGGTCTGGATAAGCTATTTGAAGAATAAATAGAGGAGAATTTTCCAGGTCTTGCTAAAAATATAAATATATAGGTACAAAAAGCTCAATGGACTCCAGGGAGATTCAATGCAAATAGAAAGACACCACATCACGCAGTCATCAGATTGACCAAAATAGCCACTAAAGAGGCCCTTCTACGAGCTGTAAGGTGAAAGAAACAAGTAACATACAAAGGAAAGCCCATCAGGATAACTCCAGATTTCTCAACTGAAACCCTACAAGCAAGAAGAGCCTGGGTCCCGATTCTCAATCTTCTGAAACAGAATAATGCCCAGCCTAGAATCTTGTAGCCTGCAAAACTAAGTTTCATATATGAAGGAGAAACAAAGACATTCTCAGATAAGCAAAGACTGAGGGAATTCACCAAGACAAGACCAGCTCTCCAAGAAGTACTCAAAACAGAATTACACAAGGATCAGCACAATAAACACTCTAAAATGTGAAACCACTCAAAAGTTAAAAACCAAAGGCTAGATTCCACAATGGCTCAAGACAGAAAACGAAGCAACAGAATGCAACCCAACAGAATGAACAGTAATTCACCCCATTTATTGGTTCTCTCAATAAATGTGAATGGTTTGAACCCCCCCCCTCAAGACACATAGACTGGGTGAATGGATAAAAAAAAAAAAA
>CAUYSK010038839.1:0-20131 GCA_963575035.1 Avahi laniger
AAAAAAAATCTTCCTGCTCTTCCTCTTCCACTCTTGATTTATTTCTCTGTTCTCCTTTTTGGAAAAGCTTCTTGAAGAAGCTGTCTAAACTCACCACCTTGACTTCATTTCCTTGTCTTTTGAAAATCCCGTTCCAGTCAGACTTGCATCTCCATCACTCCGCTGAGACTTCTTTTGTCACGGACCCTAACAACCTTCATTATTGCCACATCTGTGGTTGTAAGTCCTTACTTGATTTCTCAGAAACTTGTTTTTTAATTATTTCCCTCATTAGCATGTACATTCATTTTTTTCCAGCATTATTGACATATAATTGACAAATTATATTTAAGTTTTACAACTTGATGTTTTGTTGATGTATGTATACATTGTGCAACAACAACCACAATCATGCTAATTAACATATCCATCACCTTACACAGTTATTTCCTTCCTTCCTTCCTTCCTTCCTTCTTTCCTTTCTTTCTTCCTTCCTTCTTTCTATTTAAAATCTACCTTCTTGGCAAATTTCAAGTATATAATATTAATACAATATTATGACCTGTAGTTGCCTTGCTGTACATTAGAAACTCTCAATATAATTCATTATTTTTTTTTCCGTCTAGAAATATTATTCAGTTGACTTCTAGGGCAAGATATCCTGGACTCCTTTTCTCTTGCTCATTCTCAATCTCCTGTGCTGGTTGCTTCTCCTGTTCTCAATCTCTAATTGATGGAATTCCTCAGGGCTTAGTCCTTCACCATTTTTTCTTAACTATTCTCACTCCCTAGCCAATTTCATCTACTTTCATGGCTTTAAATGCTATCTATATGCTTCTGACTTCCAGATTTTTATTTCCAGATCTGATTTCTTCACAGTGCTTAGATTCATATATTCAACTTGCTATTCTATACCTCTATCTAAGGTTTAACAGAACATCAATCCTAATTTACCCCAAGAGAACTCCTAATGTTCCTCCCCCATCCTGCTTTTTGTCTAGTCTTTCCCAACTCAGAATTTAACATTTTATTTTTCTATTAATCAAGCCAAAAATGTTGGCGACATCTTGACTGCTCTCATTTCTCCAAATATTTTTAAGACCTGTTGACTCCATTTTAAAATATATCCCGACCCCCACCTGTTTCAGTTATTTACTGTTGTGCAACACTAACCCAGAGACACTGAGATGTTTGCCTATATTTTGTTCTTTTCCCCCAAAGTCTTTATTTTTAGAACAGATTTAGATTAAAAGCAAAATTAAGCAGAAGGTAAGGAGCTATCCCATGTATTGTGTTCTCAAAGTTTTAATATTTCTTTTAATTTAGATCTTTGAGGCTTCTGAAATTTATTTTTGTATATGGTGTGAGGTTGGATTTTATTTTTTTTTCCTGTCTCTCCTTTGTATTTTGCAAGATTTCTGTTGCCTTCAATTTGTTGCCAAGGTGCTCATCTATAAGCAATTTTACAATGATATTTTAGTGCTCTTGTTCTATGATGATACCGCAAACACTGGGAATCCAGTCACTCAGCTAGCAGCTGGCTTGTTTCGGTTTCTGGTTGTGAGGCTGTGTCTTTGCCATCTTGCCTCCCGAGGCACGAGTGAGCGTGAGTCTTGCCTCCTGTCTTATATGAAACTCTTTTAGTCCTCGTTGCCACTCAGAAACTCAGTTCCTCATTACTACTACTGACTTTCTGTCCAGGAGTCCATGAAGCCTGGATTTGAGGTACACTATTGCTGTTTTGTATCTGATCCACTGATATGATCAATTTATTTGGAGCCCTATTTTATTTTATTCTTTTTATCTCTTGATATTTTAGTTGTTTTTTTTGTTGTTTGTTTCAAGCAGAAGAGTTGGGTTAAGTCAGAAAGTCAGAGCTATCTAGACTGAAAGTCAAGGATTGTCCTTTGGCAATGGCCTCTGACAGCAATGCTGTAATCTAAACAAGTAGTTCCAAAGATGGCATTTCCAGTTCCCAAGGTGGACTGATAGAGGAAGCGTTGTGAGCCAGAAATAACTTTACATGTCTGTATATCATGGCATGTTGACAGCTACCAATCCCATCAAGAAAGTTTGAGAACACTTGACTGATTTGAAAGAGGGAAGTAGGGAATATTATCTTCTATGATTAGTGTCTTCATATATGTCTTTGAAAATGTTATTTTATAAACATGACCTCAGGATAAGTGACTTGGGATTGAACGCTAGTGCATTTTTACTGTGGCACAATGGCAGGGTTTTGGGCCCTAAAAGTTTATTTCTAAAATATCAATTCAATTGTATGGAACAGCAATTCTGTGTCAGTAACTATGTAGTAGATGTTTTCACATATTAAATATTTTTATCTTCATTTATAAATGGAATTTCAAAAGGTTATTTTACTAGCCCAGTTGGAGTAGTCTAGATTTGAGCTTCATATTCCAATTTATTTCACTTCACTATATTTTCGTAGATGAGAACAAGAAGCAACGAGCTCCACAACAAAGGATATTAATTTCTTTTCCATTTGATTTAGTGCTTACTTATAAATCTTGGCCGTTACCATTTCAATATTCCTCAGTCATTCATTCATTTAATATGAATGAACAGTGCTGTGTATCTACTCTGTGCTAGACATGGAACTACAAGGTCAATTAAGACATGGTCATTTACTCTAACCTACCAGAGACAATCATTCTTCCCATTGAACATGCCTAATAGCAGTGCAATATTTTATATCTGGTAATAAAATGTATATATACTTTCATCCTTGGACCATTTACAAAATATATTTGCCCTCTATTTTATATATAATTGGCTAATGGCTTTGTGAACAGATAAAAACTTTTTAAGGCATATATTAATACTTTTCACTGGAAATAGTTTTCCAGAAAACACTTTTGTAGGTGACATTGAAGATCTATATTAAGCATATTTTTGTGGTCTGATTAGAGCAAATTTCTGCACTTGCAAATAAGGTGCTACAATAAACATTCAAAATTCTCTAAAGCTATATATACATAAAGTAGATATTCAATGTTGGTTGAATACATACACACACATGCACACACACATATGTATAGATATATGACACATACTAAATACTGAAACAAATAGCATGGATCCTATGCAAATTCCTGAATTTTTACCCCTACTAATTGTGAACACCTTTAAAGCATAGAATATGTCTTATTTGTCATTTTTTCACTGTCACCTCGGCACCTAGTAAATCCTTAAAACGTATTTGTAGAACACATTATTTACCAGGTGAATATTTAATGTTGTCTGTTGAGTGGATGGACTGGAAGGAACAATGGGTAAATGAATTGATGACTGTATTCACGTACAACCCGCTGTAAGATATCTAACACTTTACCATGTGTCTTTAGGAAAAAAGCCTGATAGTTTTCTCTGGGGCATGTACTTCATATTTGGGTCTTTTACCCTCAGGTTGTGTCAGCATGGGGCCACAGAAAGTGCCCACTTCCTCTTTTGTATCTGGCTGCCAGGCAATTTCTACTATTGCAAATTTGAAAAGATCTTCCAAAGTCTGTACTTTTTGTGAATTTGTTTACTTACCCTGTTGCTTAGATAAATAGATTCTCAACTAAAGCTTAAAGTTATTTTTTGAGGCATAAATTTTCATTACTATGAAGATAGTATGAAATGTCATAGTGGTACTTGCTACAACATGAACTATGTGCTATACAGCAAGTTTTTTTTTTTAATTGTTGGATGACTATAAATAATAAAGAATTGTGTAACTTTCTTTCTACCTTATGGTAGAAAGTGAATTTTTTCGTTGTATTTGTCCCTTACAATAACCTAAAACAAAGCTGTTTTCTTTTCAGGAAAATGAACCTCAGAGAGGTGAGATGACTTGTTTACTGTCATTTATTCCAGCAGTCATGCCAGACACCTTCCTGGGTGGGAGGGATTCAGTAGTAAGAAAGGCAATCATTGCCTTGAGGAACTTGTAATCTTAGCGGGTGGGGTTGACAGATAGATGTGATTACACTACAGCAGTTGGAACTATAGTTAAAGGTACACAGGATGCCTTGAAAACACATGGGCTGTGTGTTTCTATAAACAGAAGTCAGTAGAACTTGAACCAAGTTTATGATTCCAAGTCCAAGCCTTTTTTAAAAAAAATTTATTATCATTATTATTATTTTACTACAGCAAACATTTCTTTCCTTTATCTCTAATATTCTCTTGTACCTCGTGGAAACTGGTTAACAAAAATTGATTAGATGTGAGAAATTAAATTTCAAATGAAGAGAAGAGCAGGGTCTTTCCAATCCTTGAATTTTGGTATTAGAGAATTCTACAGAAGGTTACAGAATGGAATGGGGGAGTAGGTAGGGAGTCATAAGAGAGCAGGACCTCCTTAGCAGCGATACTCGCTGCAATCGACTTCTAACTCCAGGCTGCTGCTATCCTAATCACCTGCTCAGGAAAACCTGTCCAACCTTCCAACACACACAAAACAGACACAGAGATTTTGTGATTAAGAAAGGATGAGGTGCATACTTAACAGCTCTTTAAAAGTGGACAGCTGATTTGAAGATTTGTTCTGCTTCTTAATTCACATCAACTCCTGGTTAAACTGGAGAGGCCTTTGATTTCCAGGATCTGTTGACTGGAAATAAAATATTCACTCTAATGATTCTGTTGAACAAAAGATAGTGGATGACTGTGGAGTTCTTTGGTAATGAAATTTGAAAATAGAATTTTAACTGGACACTAATATTAGAATATTCTTGCACAATATCTGACCTTTGTGGCTTGGAGCACAGAGCTTTCATTCCCTTGCATATTTCCATTTCTAATATCCTGAAGCTATTTCCTGTGCGTCAGTTTTATAATTCTCCCATCGTTTAACTGTACTGTCCCATGTAGTCAAATGTGTGTTCTTTTATCATCACTTAGAATACCAGAATCAAAGTCAATTTCAGGGTAATTTAAATTCTAGTGATCAATTTTCTGGTTTCTTGGCCATGAGCCTTTTTCTCCCTAGTTTTTTTAATGTCTTCCTTTTTTTTCTAGGTTAGCTAATAATTTTTTGATGTATAAACATTCCCATACCCAATCTTTATATCTTGTACCTAATTCTCCATGTGTGGCTGTTACAGAGATTGTTGTCTCTTCCCACGATTTCCCCTTAAGCCATGCTCAAGTTTTTGTCATGTTTTAAGAACATGGGTTTTTAGCTAAACTGACAAATATATGATTTCCAAGTTCAATGAAATGTTTATTACTTTGCTTTTGAGTCTGTGGATTGTTTTTACATAATATAAAAGTTACCTGATATCATCCTCCCTCATCAAAGTAAAAATTTTGTTATCAGTTTGTCAAAAGCAATATAACATTCAAAAATTATTTTGTTTTGGGGGGACCTGGCTTAAAACTGAGGCTTTTTTTTAGTATAATGTGTATTTTTTATAACTTTATTTGGTTGTAAGTTACACACTGCAAAACATGTGTATTTAAAGAGTAAAGTTGATGAGTTTTGATAAGCAGATAAAGCCATGCAACTACCACCATAATCAAGACCTAGAATGTAGTCATCATGCCTAAACAGTAGCCCCATATCCTTTTGCAGCCAAATATCACATCCTAGAACCTCTGGTTGACTTTTTTTCCTATAATTTTACCTCGTCTACAATATCATATAATTGAAATTGTACAGTATGTGTCTTTTTGTCTTTGAATTCGTTCGGTTAGCATAACACTTCTGTGTTATGCTGATTCAGTCATGTGTATAGCTATAATTTTCTCTTTATTGTTTCTCAATATGCCAGTATATGGCTATTTCATATTTTGTTTTTCCATTCACCAGTTGATACACATTTGGGTTGTTTCCTTTTCTACATATGAGGAATAATGCTCTATAGACATATGTGTAAAAGTCTTTGTGTGGATAAATGTTTTAATTTTTCTTGGGTAAATATCTATGAGTGGAATTGCTGGTTCATATGGTAGATTTACGTTTAACTCTTGAAGAAACTGCCAAACTTATTTCCAAAGTGGCCATAAAATTTTGCATTTCCACCAGCAATTCATGAGAGTTTCTGTTGCTCTGCATTCTTGTCAACATTTCAGAGTGTCAAATTTTAGCTATTCCAGTGGATGTTTAGTGGTAGCTTATTGTGGTTTTAAATGACATTTCCTTAATGATCAGTGAGGTTGAGCATCTATTCACGTGCTTTCTGGCCATTCATCTCTCTCTCTCTCTCTCTCTCTGAAGTGTCCATTCAAATATTTGCCTATTTTTATTGAGTCGTCACCTTATATTAAATATTTTTTATGTATTCTGGATGCAAGTCCTTTGTCAGATATATGTTTTGTAAATATTTTCTACTAATCTGTCTTCATTAACAATGTCCTTAGGCAGGCAAAAGTTTCGAGGAAGTCTACTTGATAAGTTTTTATTTTATTATTCATGCTGTTAGCATTTTATCTAAAAAATTTTCCTATCTCAAGATACCAAAAACTATCTCTTATGTCTTCTATTAGTTTCATAGTTTTAGAGGTTACACAGAAGTCTATGTCTTTTGAGAGGACCATATTTATTTTCACTTTTATTCTGTTAATATATCACATTAATTGATTTTTGTATGTTGCATCCACCTTGTATTACTGGTGAAAACCCCTCTTGGTCAAGATGTATCATATTTTCACATTTGGATGGGTTGAATTTATTAATAGTTTGTTAAAGATTATGTGTGTGTTTTCATGAGGTGTACTGGTCTTTAGTATCGTTTTCCTTTGGTGTTTTGGTTTTGTATCAGGTTATTACTGGTTTTGTAAAGTGAGCCGGCTGTGTTTCTCCTCTCTTTTCTAAAAAGTTTATGGAGAGTTGGTATTAGTTATTTCTTTAATATTTTTTTCCAAATCAGTAAAGACTTCTGAATTTAGTTTTTCTCTGTGAGAATGTTTTTACTCACTAATTTAATTTTCCTGGCTTGATATGTCTATTCCGATTTTTTAATTTTTTCTTGATAGTTTTGGTAATTTTTATCTTTTAAGGAATTTATAGACAATTTCTTGGTATAATTCATAATTTTTCCTTATTATTCTTTTGATGTCTTTAGGATCTGCTATGAAGACAATTCTTTGATTCTTCATATTGATAATTTGTGTCTTCTCTTATGCAGGGAGGATTAATCTTTAGATATCAATTAGGTCAAATTACTTGATAGTGCTGTTCAAGTCTTCTATAACCTTACTGGTATTGTTTCTCTGGCATTACTGAGGTATAATTGACAAATAAAAAATTTTATATATTCAAGGCATGTAACATGATGTTTTGGTATATGTATATATTGTGGAATAATTACCAAAATCAAATTAATTAATACATCCATCACCACACATAGCTAACATTTTTTTTATGTGTGTGGTGAGGACACTTAAGATATATATCACTGTAATCCTGCCTGTTTCTGAAAATCTCTAGAAAAAAATCTAGCAAGACTGAAAGTAGTTTGAACAAATGATATCTTAGAGGAAATAAAAATTTCTTCAGCATGGAATGAGTTTTAAACAGTTTTGTAGTTTCTTTTACAGTTATGAACATGCGTTTTCAGTAATTATACACACACATGGAAACGGGCAATATTGAGCCATACATGTATTCGATTTATTCTTGAAACAATTTTATCAAATCATTTTAGCAAAAGTTGATGGTGCAAAGCATTGTTCTAGTCTTGTATAGGATAAAAGAGTAACAAACACAATATTTGTCCTTACAAAATTTTCTGTATAAACATAATTACATAAGGAAAAATGTGGTAGGTATAACAAGGGAATAGGAAGAAAGTGTATTGAGTACTCAAAAGAAGTAGGAGGGATTTGTTTGAGATAGCAAGAAAGATCTCATTAAAATGATGTCTTTTAAATAGATGGGCTCTGATGGGTGGACAGAATGTGATGGGTGAAGATGGTGGAGACTGACACGTCAGCAGAGAAAACTCCGTGAGAAAAGTCAGGGAGGAAGAAAAATGCAGATAACAGTGTGTGGAAAAGCTTGGTTCAATACATATTTGTTGAATGAATGAAATTTTAATGTCCTGTTTATAAAGCAAATATTTTAAGTGGGTTCATAGTCAATAATCCATGTTGCGTAGACAGTGCTGAAAAATAATTTTAAGAAATCTCATGTCACTGCCTACACATGCAGCTCCTTGCCTGTGTCTGAGGGACATTCCCAATCCACACCTGAATTGTCTGATAACTGCTTTTTATCTTTCAAGGCTGAATTTTGTTTATCTTCTTGGAAAGCCTTCCTTTAACATCTCACCCCAATCAGAATTAGATGTCTCGTGTCTGTGCCTGCTTTTATTATAGGAGTTATATTGAAAACATTGAGTTACATGTTGGCCTCCACCACTAAAATGTGAGAACCTCAAAGGCAGACATTTTGTTTTACTTGTCTTTGTATAACTTGCTCTTGGATCTCCTAGGTGCTTTATACAGTTTAGTTGAAGTACTAAAACATTGAGTAATGCACTGATGATGTTCTCTCTTTTATGTTACTCTTCCTTTCAGTCTCAGTATCACACATTATAATGATCTATCTGTAACTGGGAAGCGAGGTGCCCATACACAGTTCACAGCTCTGTGCTTTTGCTTGTACACGTCTCTGCAGTGCATGATGGCCTTGTCCTATGTCTCCACAGACCTAAATATTATCGTCTTTTAGCTCAAGCCCAAAGGCCTTCTTTATTAGAAATAAACCCCTCACAGAGAGTATTCTCCCTATTCTGAATTTCCATGATGATTTTTCTATACAACTTTCATGACGTTTTCTATTTTCTAGATCCTATGTGGGGGTAGAATTTGTATTTCATATACTTTGTATTCCCAAAGGGGTACAAGGTACCCTCAGAATGGACACATACTCAAGATGTATTCAGTAGCTTTTCATTGAGCACTATTTGTCAGGCACTATGTTGACTATGAGCTATTCAATAAATATTTACTAAAAAGTTGTTCACTCAACACTTGCTTCAGGGGAAAACTGCAGAGTGACGGAGTATGGATGAAAATGTAATTTAGAGGCAGAAAAATAAAAAGGAATGAATCAGAAATATTTCCTCTGGCAAAGTATAGAATTTCACAAAACCATTGGAAACCTTGCTTTGTTTATGAAAATCTCTGCAAAAACCTAACAAGCCTGAAAGCAGTTTAAAAAAATGATACCTAGAAGAAATAAACATTTCCTCAGCATGGAAGAGTTTTTAAAGGGTTTCATAGTTTCCTTTATAGTTATGAACAAGTCTTTTCAGTAATTACAGTCACTAATTTTATATTAAAGCTGAACACTTAACTCTAAATGTATTTGCTTCTGCAGATCAAGTATAGACTAAGAAACTTTGGAAAGCCAACTATGAGTTATAACAGTAAGAGAAAAATCCAATCTACTTGGAGTTCTTTCTCTTTATCTAAACGTATGATCGGCCTGTATGATTCCAGTGACATTCACTCCTCTTTCTTCTTTCCTTTCAAACCATTCACTTAGATGAGAATTTTCCTTCATCTCTCCCTTGATCACCTTGGAGACTCAAGCTAGCACACTGGCTCTTTCACAAACTCTTTCTGGTTTTTCTTCTTGGCAAAGCACAATGTACTTGACGAACTTAATGGGGCACATCTGAATGGGTTCTGCTTCCAAAGCAAAGGGGTTTCATGTTAATTTTCACCAGGAGTTTTGAAATAAAACATAAATATTTCCTTTAGAAATGTTTAAATGTTAACAGAATGTTTTGAGGAATAATGCTTTCGAGTTTGTTCCTGTGTTTCTTGCCTATCCATTCTGAAGTGTGCTGCTCTACTCACCCTCCAAGGTCACTGTTTGGACAGCTGAGTCTAATCTACTTCCAGGCTGAACAAGCCAGACTCTGCATAAAAGTGGTCATTTGGGGATCAGTTCACTTAGTACCCCAATAATGATGCTATCATTAATAGCTGTTAAAGAAATGGTGATACATTGGCTGGCATGAGTCTTAGCTTACTGATTTTATTTCTCCCTCTTTTTGAGATGACACCACAAAAACTTGCTCTGAACAGTATAATGCTTCCCTGGGTATATTGAGTAGACACTTTACTGTTTTCACATTAACTTGCCTAATATTTTTTGGCCCTTTAGCCAATGCATACTTCCTTTATTTTCTCCACTGAGGCTTCTTTCTTCTCTCTAACGTCACCCTCAAAATGGAAGAAATTTCCTATATGAAGTATCTACTGTTTTCCTTTTGTTTTGATTGCCCATGCTTGCTCTACTCTGAAGCTCATTTTTAAAAGGCAAATAACACAGGTGAAATTTCCTCTGAGCTCTTCAATGTTTACAAAATACAGGTACCACCACCTTGTCTATGGTTGTATCTTATGTACATTTGAAAACATCCATTTCCAGGAGAGTGAACTGTAAAATAAAGTCCTGCAAGAAAAGTCTCCCCAGTGAACGTGGAAAATTTCAGAAAAAGCTTGGCTTGTGCTGTGGATGTGCACCCTGTAATGTGAGTTCCAGAACACAGAACTTGTTTAAAGTCAGTGTTCAATGAATGTTTGTTGAATGGATGAATAAATAATGAGAGAACAAAAGCCAGCCCTGCTGAACACGCACAATGACTATTCATATTTTATAACAGATTCCAGGACTGTAAATATTATTAATGTCGGTCAGGCTGTATCCTGATTATGTTAATATGGCTTAGCCACAGTTGTTTGGAGAGAGTTTTTCTAAACATGTGGCCAACTGGGAATAGGATTCTCAGTGTAAAGCTAGTCTGTGATTTGGATATCTTTTACAGTCTTCTTCAAAACAGATTCCATTTTATGTGTTATATTATTGTAAGCATCTTTCATTTATTCATAAGCAGGTGAAAAATATATTCTAGTTAATGAAATAATATCAATGGCAGAATATGTAAAGAAACACTGCTTTCTGAGGTTGGCACTGGAGGAGAATCTCATGGTAGAAATATGAGCTTCACACTGAAGCTCTTGCCATCGCTTTGAGATTATTTGCTATCCCTATTAAAGCTTCTAGGAGCACAGCTTGTCCTTTATCCTTCTGGTCCAAATTTAGAGAAAGGACTTTGTTCTTGTTTAACTATAGTTTAACTGAGACACAACTGAACTTTTTAATATGTTGATTACTAAAATATCAGGAATAAAAAGAAAAACAATCATAGAGAATACCATAAATCTTTGGAATAATCCAGCTTGCATCTTGTTCTTTATGTCAGAGGTTGGCTAACTTTTTCTACAAAGAGGCAGGTAGTGAATATTTCAGGCTTGTGAACCATACTGTCTCTGTTGCAACTGTTCAACTGTGCAGTGGTAGTGGGAAAGCTGCCATAGACAACATGCAAACAAATGGGCTGCATCACAATAAAGCTTTAGGAAAATGGGGCCAAATTTGGCCTGTAGGCTGGTAGTTTGCCCATCTCTGGTCTAGATCGCCAGACCTGGTCTATTCCCATGGACAAAACATGCCCTTCACTGGTTCCCTATCTTACTAGCTCTGTCACTGAAGAGTGCCCCTTTGGACACCTGCAGTCCTCAACCTCCAGATGAATGAGAGAGGTTAAGGACGATAATATCTTGAATTTTTTTTTTTTTGGTCTGAGGTTCTACCTCTTCCCTGATTCAATGACATTGATCATTCCTTGTATCTTCAAGGTCTATACACCCTCTTCCATCCAAAATGGGCCCTATCTCTGTAAATCTAAAAAATCATAATCTTGTTGGGTGATGTAAGAATTGCAACATCACTGTAAGAAGCAAACTCATTTAGTTACTAACCAGAGACTCATTTCCTCATGAAGTTTTTAGAACCATAATTCAATTATTCTTGTTATTATTCAATCTGTTGTTTATTCAAGGCAGAGCATGCACATATGGGCCTGTATTTGCTTTGTGTTTCTCATTGAATCCTGCATAATGCAGAAATGGTTTACTGCTCAGGTCAGAAGCACGTATAAAGCACTGGAAGTGATTGGATTAAGGATGGGGAAGTGGGGTTATCCATATATTTTCCACCTACAATTTCACATCAGTTGTAATTGGGATTTTTGTATACAAAATTAGCTCTAAAAGGCTACTCCTTTAGCAGAACAAATCAGGGAGCCAAATTTGCCTCTACTATCACTCTAACTCAAGAATCTGGGTTAATTTGGGATGAGAGTCTTCTTAATTCTCCCTGTTTTTCTTTTTGTACATTTTTAAAATTTTTATTTCAAAATATTAAGAGGGTACAAATGCTTCTGTAATGCTTGGGGCATGGCTATAAGTATGCCCATCACCAAGTAGTGTTCATTGTACCTGTTAGGTAGGTTTGTGCCCATCTCCTCCTCACCTCCTCCCCTATCCCCTATGCTTGATTTCTACTGAGTTTTACTTCACTCTGTGCATATGTGTGCTCATCAGTTAGTTCCAATTTAACAGCGAGTACATGTGGTGTTTGTTTTTGCATTCTTTAGATATTTCACTTAGAAGAATGATCTCTAGTTCCATCCAAATTGTTGCAAAAGGCATTAATTCATCCTTTTTTATGGCTGAGGAGTACTCCATGGTGTGTGTGTGTGTGTGTGTGTGTGTGTGTGTGTGTATACATATACACATCATATTTCGTTAATCCACTCATGAATTGATGGGCACTTGAGTTGATTCCACATCTTTGCAATTGGGAATTGTGCTGCAATAAACATTCAAATGCAGGGGTCTTCTTGATAAAATGACTTCTTTCCTTTGGGTAGATACCCAGTAGTGGGACTGCTAGATCAAATGCTAGGTCTACATTTATTTCTTTGAGGAATCTCCATATTGTTTTCCATAGAGGCTGTACTAATTTGCAGTCCCACCAACAGTGTATAAGCATTCCTTTCTCTTTGCCAGCATCTCCACACCAGCATCTATTATTTTTGGACTTTTTAATAAAAGCCATTCTGAGGTAAGATGATACCTCACTGTGGTTTTAATTTGCCTTTCTCTTATGATTAGTTACGTTGAGTATTTTTTCATATGTTTATTGACCATTTGTCTATTTCCTTTTGAAAAGCTTCTGAGCATATCTTTTGCCCACTTTTTAATGGAGTTTTGTTTTTTCTTGTTCATTTGCTTGAATTTTTTGTGGATTTTGGTTATTAACTATTGGATGTATAGCTTGAGAATATTTTGCCCCCTTCCATAGGTTGTCTATTTGCTCTATTGGTTATTTCCTTAGCTGTGCAGAAGCCTTTTAATCAAATCCCATTTTTTTTTATTTCTGCATACTATGGGGATACAAATGTTTAGGTTACGTATGTTGCCCTTGCCGTCCCCCCCTACGCCAGTCAGAGCTTCAAGTGTGTCCATCCCCCAGATGGTGCAAATTGCACTCATTACGTATGTATATACCCATCCCTTGCTCCCCCCTCCCATCTCCCTGATGCCCGATAAATGTTATTCCTATATGTGCACTTGCCTGTTGATCAGTGAAACCAATTTGCTGGTGAGCACATGTGGTGCTTTTTTTTCCCATTCTTGGGATACTTAGTAGAATGGGTTCCAATCAAGTCCCATTTATTTATTTATTGTTGCTGTATTGCCATTAATCATAAATTCTTTGTTTAGGCGAGTTTTCCTATATTTTCTTCTAGAATTATGATTTCATGCCTTAAAGTATTTTATTCATCCTGAATTAACTTTTGTGAGTGGTGAGAGATATGGATCTTGTTTCATTCTTCTGCATGTGGCTATCCTATTCTCCCAGCATTATTTATTGAATAGGGCTTCTTTCCCCAATGTACACTGTTGTCTGCTTTGTCAAAAATCAGTTGGCAGTGTGTGGATGGTGTTATATCTGGGTTCTCTGTTCTGTTCCATTGTTCTATGTCTCTGTTTTTGTGTCAATACCATGCTGTTTTGGTTACTGTGGCCTTGTAGTAGTTTGAAGTCTGGTAATGTGATGCCTCCAGATTTGTTCTTTTTGCTTAAGATTGGTTTGACTATTTGGGCTCTTGTCTCGTTCCAAATGAAGCATAAAATTATTTTTTCTAGATCTGTGAAATATGACATTGGTATTTTGAGGGGGATTACATTGACTCTGTAAATCTCTTTGGGTAGTATGGACATTTTAACAGTGTTACTTCTACCAATTCATGAGCATGATATGTTTTCCATTTGTTTGTTTGTGTCATCTGCAATTTCTTTTCTCAGTGTTTCATAGTTCTCGTAGAGATCTTCCACCTCCTTGGTTAAGTATATTCCCAGATATTTTACTTTCTTTGTAGCTATTGTGAATGGTATTGAGTCTTTGATTTGACTCTCAGCTTGACTGTTATTGGTGTATAGAAATGCTAGTGATTTGTGTACACTGATTTTGTAACCTAAGACTTTGCTAAATTTATTAATATTTATCAATTCCAGGAGTCTCTTTGTGGAGTCTTTGGGGTTTTCTAGATATAAGATCATATTGTCAGCAAAAAGTGAGAGTTTGACTTTCTCTTTGCCAATTGTGATACTTTTCTTTCTCTTGCCTTATTGTTCTGGCTGGGACTTCCAGCAATATGTTAAATAGAAGTGGTGACAGTGGGCACCAAAAGCATTTGACAAAATCCAGCACCCGATCATGATAAAAACCTCAACAAACTAGGGATAGAAGGAACATATCTCAAAATTATAAAAGCCATTCGTGACAAACCCACAGCAAACATTATACTGAATATAGATAAGTTGAAAGCATTCTCCCTGTGTTTCACAGAGAGTAACTTGACCATGGTGATGCTCAGACAACTTTCAGGATAGTTCTTATACCTCGTACATGTACCCTGATCTTATTTCAGACAAACAATCATTGGGTTAGCTCATAGAATTATGGCGGCTCTAATAGCATGGCGTTGGAGCTGCACTCCTGACATCATCTCCTGGATCTGCATGTCTGATGTCCCTCTGTGTCCTGTTGAAATATTTGCACCTTTGTGATTTCTGGGGGAGGGGGGCACTTCCTCACTCTCTGTACTACACAATGCTCCAGGCTCCTCTTTTGTATTTATTGCTCCAGCCCTAGAAGCAGCCATTTCTACAAGGGTCACTGGTTTCTTTTATTGGACTGCCTGCAAGGTGTGACAAATTGCATTTTTCATGTATCATTACAAGAAGGTGGACTCTCTTTTAAGATCTTCTGTTGAGAAGTGTCATTCTAAAACCTTTCCTCAGCATCCAGCTCGGTGGTGGGAGGAAGCTATGTATTCACAAGTTTTAAAGAGTTTCCCAAGAGGACCATCACTGTTGAGAAAGGACCCTTGTCATTGGTACATTTCTCATAGCTATTTATGAATGAAAAATAAGAAAGGACAATAATCCTGGAATCTCTGCAATTTGCTTCTACCACTGACCTTAGAGTTTAGCATGGTCACAGGTGTGGCAGTAGATAGAGCTAATTCATGAGACAACTTGGAGTCTTTAAATTGAAGTGCTAATTGAGCCTGCCAGGGTTTAATATGCCTAACGTCTATTGAGTGCTTTTTGTAACCTAGAGAGTATGGAGTGGGACTTATGATTGAGTTCAGCC
The DNA here is from genome assembly GCA_963575035.1 of Avahi laniger. Lineage (NCBI taxonomy): Eukaryota > Metazoa > Chordata > Mammalia > Primates > Indriidae > Avahi > Avahi laniger. Next base: position 15,521 of record CAUYSK010038839.1, read on the forward strand.
TCCTTATTTGGTGATTATTATAGCAATTATGTTGAGGCCCAGGAATGAGAGGAATAATGAGTATAATATTCTGGAAAAGACTTGGTGACTTACTTATTACATGTAGGATAAATGGGAAAGGGGAGAATGAAAAACAGAAGCATTTTCTGATGAAAAGTGGTTGGTGATATCACAAGAAAAATAGGGACATTAGGTATTGATGCAGGTGTCTACAAGAAAGGTAGAAATGTGCATCTGAAATTCAGAACAGATCTGGCTAAATGGATTCAGGAGCCATTTTCAGAGACGTCATAATGAATTATTTTCTTCCCTAGGACTGACATGTGCCTTGAAAATTCTAGTATGTGTGCTGTCAATACTAATATATGGATGTAGTTTTATTCAAAAAGGATGCATAGGTTAAATATGAAGAAATCTCAAGAATCAAACTCAATTTATTCACTCATGTTCTTTTAGGATATATGAATGTTAAAATCAAGATGTAAATAGCAAGAACAACAAAAAGATTGGTTCAATGAATGCCAGACTATAAAAATATGAGCATGTACTCTATGTTAATGTGAGAATCACTGTGATTATAGGAGCTGTTAGTAAATTGCATGTTTTAAAAAGTAAAAATTACTTTTTCTTGAGAAATGTGAAAGTTAATTAGGTTTGTATTTGTATTTCATTTATATATTATTTTCCTTGCAAGATGTAACTCTTATTTTGGGGTTATATTTTCATTTAATTTAACAGATAGTAGTAGTTAAAACTTTATAACTGCAGCCATCAGTGTTTTTAGTAAAAGGAATTGATTAAGTTAAAGGCCAGGCGCGGTGGCTCATACCTGTAATCCTAGCACTCTGGGAGGCCGAGGCGGGTGGATTGTTTGAGCTCAGGAGTTCGAGACCAGCCTGAGCAAGAGTGAGACCCCGTCACTACCAAAAATAGAAATTAATTGGACAGCTAGAAATGTATAGAAAAAATTAGCTGGGCATGGTGGCACATGCCTGTAGTCCCAGCTACTCAGGAGACTGAGGCAGAAGGATTGCTTGAGCCCAGGAGTCTGAGGTTGCTGTGAGGTAGGCTGATGCCATGGCACTCACGCTAGCCAGGGTAACAAAGTGAGACTCTTTATAAAAAAAAAAAAAAAAAAAAAAGGAATTGATTAAGGGCTGTAGTTACATCTATGCAGATTTTTCATACCAGTTAACCTCACTATGAACTGTGGAGAACCAAGTAAAGCCTTTTCTTTATCATATATTTGAAATATTGGAGGAAGTTTTAATATTCAAAGGGAAACAACTAAAAAACTAAGTTAGAAATTTTACTACTTTTAAAGGATTTTAAAAATTTAGTCCTATATTCATGGGAAAGAAGTTTCAAGATGGCTTTTATTTTTCTGTAAGATATCCTTGAACAGGATCAGGAATGTGATTCATAGTTAATTAAGCCTATTAGACCCACAATACAGAGAAACTAATTGGTCTCTACTCTTTTTGTGCCATAAACATTATTTCTGTCATTCTTTTCTGAATATTGGTGACGGCACAGAGATGACACAAACATTTGACTGCTGTTTCCTTCTTCTGGACATATGGCAGACATAATCAAATGATCATTTTAACTCTGACGTTCCCTATTATCGACTCAGAATTTTTCTCTACACAGTGATCCAAATGATTGGACTTGAATATATAACATAACCTATAATTATATTTATGCAAGAAGAAACACAAACTTGTAGGAATACCAGTCAACTTTACTCTGTAAATTTACTCCCAGTTATTAATAGATTTATCAAAGACAGGAATGTTCAAGAACCAGGTGGGTTCCCAGTTCAAACATTTTCTGATTGAACTTTGATTCAATTATTATAATTCATCTTTATGCTATTGACTACGCCTCTTTAAATAATAGCACATTAGAATTCAAAGTTCACTGGGTTATTGCAAAAGTCTTGTTAATCAGCTTTGTATCATCGACATTTTAGGAAGGATCCTAGTCAAATTAATTTTTGTCATGCTGCCTCCTGGTACAGTGAGTTAAAGCCAGGGCAAAATCAGCCAGAATCTCTCAGCACATTACAGGTTGAACTTCAATAAATCTTATGCCACAAGGAAAGTAGGGAGGGAAAAATAGCAACTTGAAAATGTTCCCTACTCTATGGACCCAACACCCCTTTTCCCTTACACCAAACCAAGGATGTACTCTGGTTCTGCCTGTGACAAGCCTGAGGCACAGTACCAAAGGGATCTAGAAGATTCTGTCTTCCCAAATGTGAATCTGTTAATCCATGGTGAGATGACCTGGGTTTCAGCTCTAGTCTTGGTCTTACCATCAACCAGCTTTAACTTGCCTCACTTTCCTTACCTGTAAAATAAAAGAAGTTAAATAAAAATTATCTCAAATATATGAACTTCTAAGTTCCTTCTGGCTTTCTTCTCCCACTTCTCTTTTAAATGTTCCCTAAGCTCCAACTGCCTGTAACTCCCCCAGTCTTGAAACTGAGGAATGATATGAAGCCTTCCTATACCCTTCCTTCATGTTCGGTACAACATAACTGACATTGTTTTTATTTTTCCACCTTTAAGCAGTGAGAAAGAGATAAAGATCAATAAAAAGAGAAAAGACGAACATAAAAAAGCAAATTTCCAAAAACTGAATCTGAACAAAAAATTTATAGAAGAAATATACGTGAGAATACATGTAGAAATGTAATGAAGCTCAGTGGTCATCAAGGTAATTTTTCAAGCACTAAGGTAATATATATTTTTAAAAATGATAGTAACACTTAATATACCAATGAGGTAGGGGTGAGATTTATACTGCTAGCTGAAATGTAAATTGTTAGAAAAATAATGAATCTTAGGGGCTCATGGTATATATTTCAATTATTTTTCCTTTTTTGATTTATTCTAAGAATCTATTCAGAAAGTTGAATATTTCTGTAAAAATATATTAAGAGTATAAAACTGGAAGCAACATAAATATGTAACAGAGAAATTATGATACATCAATGGAATGCCATATTGCATGGTTATTTAAAATGATGTATTAAAGAATAAATATTAACAAACAAAATTATGTAGTAGAGTCTACCAGAAGCTTATTGTGATTTTAATTATGTGTGTATATGTATATAGAAGACTATACATAAACATCAATCACTGTCAAGAAAAATGTGTGGTTTTTCTCATTTAAATTTAGTATAATTTTAATTTTTAACTTGGTAATCCATGTCAAATTATGATGTGCCTAACAATTTTGGTAAATAGATGTTTTCCTAATTTCAAACTGCATTAGCACAATGTACAATTTGTTACTATCAATTACAAATTTAAAAAGATATTATGAGAAAAGGAGGAAATTTTAAATGTGAATAAAAAAATCTATGTTTGCCTAAGAAAAAGAAAAAGTCATTAAAAAGAACCCTCTTTGTATTTTCCACTCTATGGTTTTCTCTCTGGGGAATGAATCATTTTGTCAGCAACATTAATTTTATAAGTTAGTTGGGATATCCTTTAATTGTTAAAGTAGCACATAGTGTGCCTGACATATTTAGAAGGATTAATATTTTCACATAATTTCTTCAAAAGAACATGAATATTACTTTGAAAAGTTTAAATACTAAATATTCATTCTACAATCAAAGCTGCCCTAATATTAGAAAATTTCACAACTATTAATAGTTAAATTCTTAAAAGCAAAAGCTTTGTCCCTTTGTGTTGATTTCCAACTGAGCTTGCATTTGAGATGCAAATGTTGTTTTTAACAACATGCTTCCATTACAAGCAAATGGGATGTCTTCACCCCATACCCCTTTCAATCATAGGCAGTTGCTGATTCTGGTTTTACAGTGACTCATTTTAACTTTAGACCACATAAAACAAAGAACACTGTAGATCTGAACTATAGCTACCTAATCTTGAAATTATTAAAAATGCATGAACCAGATGGCAACCCTGTAGGGTACATTATCTGACACAGACATCAGATTAGAAATTTTCTTTCATAAGCAGACTGTTTAATAACATACATTATCTAGACCTCCATTTAAAAAAACAATTTCAGTGAAATTGTGTAGAGGCCAATTACTAAGGGGCCTGACCCAAACTATAGGAAATAAAAAATGGATTAGCCAATCTGTAACAAACAGAAATGCTCATTAAATTACTATTAGTACAAAAACTATACACAGTCCCATCTATAAAATATGTATTGGCTTATGAAGACATCATTTCACCTCATTGTCATTTTAATAGCAATGCATTGCTGCATCTTGGATGTGAATGTCCTAGCCTAATAAGAAACTTATAAAAGACTGACTCCAGATGCAGCAATAAATCCATAAGGTAGCTAGAAGACATCTCAAGAGATTTGGGCTCTCTTTAAGCAGGTAAGATTTTATCTTCCCTGTTTGCTAAGGGGTAAACCAAGATTACATGCTGAGCCTCTTACAGAGTTTGCACAGGGAGTGGCAGAGGGATAGGAAAACTTGCTTCCTGATTGAATTCTTTTTCTGACACATCACGTTCCTCAGCTAGAAATCACGTTCCTTTTTGTGAGTGAGCAGTAGTCATGTAAGTCAGGGAGTCCCGGACTCAATCTAAGGATTATTTGTTCTGC
>CAUYSK010038840.1:0-69964 GCA_963575035.1 Avahi laniger
CCTGATGTTCTGTCCTTCTTGGAGAGACAAGTTGGAAAGAGGAGGGATTTCCTGATGTGGGAGGAAAAGGAAAAGAAAACGGGATCTCTTCCAAGGAAATCTGAGTCAGAATACCAAGGGAATTCCTCAGCAAACACCGCAGCATCAATTGCTGATGAGCATGACACGGCAGTGTCCCTTCCTTTGGGTACCAGCAGAGACAAACCAGAGGAGCAGCACACGCATCAGCAGCGCCTGCACCCTACGACCTTTGAGGTAGCTCAGGGCCAGTCCCTGTCCCCGCATCCATCCCCACTACCGATCCCGTCACCTGCGCCTCTGTCCCAGACAAGGCTCTGTGGGGTGTGTTTTCACAAGCCCCGCAATGAGGCGCTGGGCCTTACGCCATCAGAGACTCAGCGCCTGGAATGGAACGTGCTGCAGAAAGGACAGGAGACCGTGTGGGGTTTGCCCTCTGTGGTCACGAAATCTCAGCAAGACTTGTGTCCTCCAGCTCCCACGCTCACACTGGTCGGCCCGTCCTCCAAGGCTGATGTTCCCGTCTCTGTCCTTCCTGGAGACTTTCCTCTCAGCAGTGAGCAGCGGAAGAAACTAGAGCACCACCTTCGAAAGAGACTCATCCAACACCGGTGGGGCCTGCCCCGCAGGGTCCGTGAGTCTGTGTCACTGCTGAATCCTCCTGAAGACGCTCCTGAGGCACCCAAGTCAAAGGGCCACTATGGGCTCTCATGGATCTCCTTCTTTAAAGGGCAGGGCAGTGAAGGTCCAGAAAAGTTTGGATTGAGTCAGTCGGGAAGCTTCCATGATAGATCCTCAGAAATGCTCCCACTAAGGAAAGACGTGAGGAAGGATCGGGGACACAGCCTGGAGGATGGCCCAAAACATCATCTGTTGAGTGACCCAGAGAGGTCTACAGATAAGGGTCTGGGCTCCAACTCTGTGGGAGACCTAGAAAGTCACATGAGGAGCCTGTTAAGGAATAATCCAAGGGCCTCAAGGGCGAGCCTGGGTCCAAAACAACTTGAAAATGCCCTGCCAGTACCACTTAGCCAGAAATTTGAGGACATCACTGAGGGCCAGATTTCTGGGACTGAGCATAGTTCATGGCTCCCTACCAAGTACACAGTACCTCTTCCTCAGAAATCTCACAGCCAAATAAGACATGAAAATTCGGCAGCGTTGGTGGGTGAGGACCATGGCCTGAATACCTCCCAGGAGCTTGACTTCCTTGACCCCAGCAAGAAAAAGCTGTTGGAAGCTCATATTGAAAGCTGTCATCTGAGGACAGCGTGGGGTCTTCCCACCAAGGTCCTTGAATCCAGGCAAATCTTCAACTTGAAAAAGGACTCATTGAAGTCTTTTTCTCTACCTAACTTTGCTGCTTCAGACAACCTTATTTCTAGGGTGGATTCCAAAGATGGAGTCTCCAGGTCCCTTAGAAGAAGCCCTAGAGCTTTTAATTCAGTCCCCAGCCTGGATCATCTTCTCCCTGCCACCTCGCCTGTGGGCAAAGGAGAACAGGGAGCCCTAAGACAGTCACCCCCTGATATCCACCATGAGCTTACAAAAAATATCCAGACGACTACGGACGGCAGACAGACTCTTCCATCCTCCCTGACAACAGCGTAGACAAAGTGAGTCAGAAGCAGACTGTGCCCACCAATAGACACAGGCCGAAGCCCCCACAAGGCAAGCTGGGGCTGGACACGAGCCAATGGTTGAGACAGTCACTTCCAGCCATGGGGTGGAAAGGTCTCATGGCAAAAGGATGAAGAATTCAGAACATTTTCCCACACTCAACAGGTCTGGGGAGATATTCAACTTAGAGGAGCTCCGTGCTCTTCAGAACAATGTAGTAACAACTTTACAACCATCAAGTCAGAAAGCTCCCCGGTAATAAATGTTCCATTTTATTTCGTTCTGTCTGACCTCCGTCATTTGTTTTCTTCTGCTGGCTTTGGGTTTGGTTTGCTCTTCCTTTTCTAGTTCCTTGAGATGTGATATTAGGTTGTTATTTTGTGATCTTTCTGATTTTTTGATATGGGCATGTAAGGTATGAATGTTCCCCCTGGGAATGCTTTTGATGAATCCCCAAAATTTTGATAGCTTGGGTACCTTTGTTTTTCAGTTGAAGGAATCTTTTTATTTCCATCGCAATTTCATTATTGAAATATTAGTCATCAGCAGGTTGTTTAATTTTCATGTCTTTGTGTAGAATTGAGTGTTTCTCATGGAATTGATTTCTAGTTTCATTCCACTATGGTCAGAAATGATATATGGTATGATTTTGATTTTTTAAAATTTGTTGAGACATGTTTTGTGGCCTGAGATATGATCTGCCTTGGAGAATGCCCCATGAGCTGATGAGAAGAATGTATATTCAGTGGTTTTGGGGTAGAATGTTCTTTAAATATCTGTTAAGTCCATTTGTTTTAGGGTCCCATTTAAGTCCAGTTTTTATTTATTTATTTTCTGTTTTTATGGTTTGTCCATCTCTGACAGTGCAGTATTGAAGTCCCCAGAAATTACGATGCTACTATTTATTTCCTTGCTTAGCTCTAGTAGAATTTGTTCTATGTATCTGGGAGCTCCTGTCTTAGGTGCATATATATATTTAGGATTGTTATGTCTTCTTGTTGAATTGCTACCTTTACCATTATTTAATGACCATCTTTGTCTTTCTGGACCATTGTTTATTTAAATTCAATTTTGTCTGATATGAGAATGGCTACTCCTGCTCTCTTTTGGTTTCCATTTGTATGGAATTTTTTTCTGTCATTTGACATTGAGTCTGTGTGTCTCCTTGTGGTTTAGATGTGTTTCTGGAGACAGCAAATACTTGGTTTGTGTTTTTTTCATCCATTCAGCCAGACCATGTCTTCTGAGTGCTGTATTCAAATTGTTCACATTGAGAGACATAATTGATATGCAGATGGCATTCTGGTCATCATGTTGGGTAGTACTTTATTGCTCTGTTTTCCCTTTTGTCCTATTGTTTTATAAGAGTTGTGAGCTTTAGCTTTTTGGGGCGATTTTAGATTAGTGTATATCTATTATGCTGATTCATGTACAATGCAGTTCTGAGTATTTCCTGCAGGGGGGGTCTGGTTGTGACAAATTCCCTCAGTGTTTGCTTGTCTGGAATAGACTTAATTTCTCCATCAATTGTGAAACTTAGTTTTGTAGGATACAAAATTCCAGGCTGGTATTTGTTCTGGTTAAGAAGATTAAAGATGGGGACCCTCTGCCTTGTGGCTTGTAAGATTTCTGCTAAGTCTGTAGTTAGCCTGATGGGTTTTCGTTTGTAGGTTAGTTGTTGCTTATGTCTTGCTGCTTGTAAAATTTTCTCCTTCATTTTGACTTTGATTGGGTCAGCTTGAGAGCTTTGTCTTCAAGCTCTGTGATTCTTTCTTAATCTTGTGTTAGTCTGTTGCTGAAGCTTTGTCGTGTGTTTAGAAACTCCTTAAATGACTCTTGCGTTTCTTTAATTTCTATTATATTCTTTCTTATGTTGTTTAGCTCTTGAGAGACTTTTTCATTAATTTCCTGAAATATATTTTTTGGCTTCTTTTTTTAGTTTTCAACTTTCTCTTCAATTTTATTCATCTTATTTTCCATCCGTATTCTGAATTCCTTTTCTGTCATTTTGGCAATTTCCTTGTGGTTGGAATTTCACTGCTTTAGCTCCATTGTGATCCCTTGGGGAGGTTGAACTATTTTGTTTTTTCATGTTGTTAGAGTTCTTCTGCTGGTTTCTTTGCATCTGAAACCTCTTTTCTTGACTCAGGTCTTGTAGGTTTACAGAGTGCCTGTTCTTTGCTGGGAACTCTCCTGCTTAATTAGAAGAAGGAAAGGTCCCTAGATGGTGCTATTTTTCTTACTCTGGAATGTTGATGTAGCAGGGAAGGGTGTGTGCACTAGAAGCCTTAAATGCAACTGTTCTAATTAGTCCTGTTCACCTGTGATTGACACTGTTCAAGCCTGTGTTGGATGATCTTTGTTCTGGGTGTTGGGTTGTTCCTCAGACAGTTGTAGGAAGTGTGAGTTGGTAGCTGGGTGAGACCCTCTCCACAGAAGCTGGCGTTGTGAGGGTCACTGTGCCTGAGGTCTCCCCACAGAGGTGACAGTGGCAGCTGTGTGAAGCTATCTAGGGAGTGGTCATGAGTTCCTGGGCTGTGGGCTTTGGCTTGAACCAAGTCTTTATGTAATGACGGGTTGAGGCTGGAGAGGTTCCTGGCATGGCTCTGGGCGTTGGAGCAGTTCTACTGGCCCTGCAACAGTGTGGAGTCTCAAGGGTGGGGTCTTGGGGTCCAGGTGCAGCATTGGAATCTCAAGGGCAGTATCCCAGGCCTGGCACAGGCTCTAGAGCCACAGGGGCAGAGACTCAGTCTCTAAGGTGAGAGAGTCTCAGAGCCAGGACTAGGGAGGAGCCAGAGGCAGGACTTTTAAGCAGGGCCTCAGAGCCAGAAGCAGGGCCCTGCCAGGGCTGGCTGATCTGACCTGGAGGGTGGAGTGAGGGCCAAGCAGGCGGCAGACTGTTCCACAGGCTCAGGCACCATGGATGCTGAGTCATGTAATCAAGGGTTGGTTTCAGCAGCCCAGGGACCATGGAGTTCTCCCTTCCTCCCCAGTCCCCAGGACCCACTGAAGCAGTTGCCTAAAGCTTCCCATTTCAGAGGCTGCTGCACCCCAGTCAACTCCTCTGTATAGATCCCACTGTGCTGGAGGGGAGGGGCGATTGGCTTCCAGTCACAAAGGAGCCTCCACTCAGTCTGCTCCCTCCCCAGCCCAGGAGGGGTGATACAAAGGCTACTGCTGCAAAGCTGGGTCCCGTTCCAACCTGGCACTGTACATCTGGGAGCGCAGGGTCGTGTCAGCTACACCAGATCCTTACTGTGGGATTAGCTGCCACCAGATCCTTACTGTGCCTGTTGTCCAGTGCAGTGGCTCTGCCAGGTCCATCCTGACAGAGGCTTGTGACAGCAGAGGGAGCCTGCTCAGAGCATGGCCATGGTGACTGCGGGCTGAGTGCAGTGACCAAGTGCTCTGTGTGCCTATTCCTCCTATGTGTAGATGTCTCCCCACCGATCACTTTGATCTTATCAAATGTATCACCCCGTCACCTTCTTTTTCACACTGAGTGTCCCTCGTTGCTTTTCTGTGATTTCACAGTGTTGCTTCTGAGAAGAGCTATCTGCCTGAGAGTCTCACTCCTTCCCTTGAGAGCCACGTGCTCACAGGTGCTTCTAGTCCACCATCTTCCCAGCTCCCCAGGGACAAACGTGAATATAAGTACAGTAGAAACTACCATGACCACTGAAAGTTCCCCACCAAGAATATCAGTTCCCCAAGATTCCAAATCATCACACCTTAAAACTCAGATGTTGGGTGACTTAAACTGAAATCAAGTTTAAGTCAAGGAGCATAGCCACACTCAAAGCAGTACCATGGACATATCCCTTGCCTCAGATAACTTGACTTCCACGGCCCTCCTGACTCAGGCCCAGGGCAGGAGCCTGGCGGCTGCCCAGGTGCGGCGTGTCCACTCGGAGGACAGAGGGGTCAGCATGGAGCAGAGGGAGGACCCTGGGTCCCTAAGCATGTCTTACAGAAGCGCGAGGGTGAGAATTTCCCACCAGCTGCAGAGACTGAGCTTTCTGGGACCCGAAGCAGGGAAGATTGGTGAAGGAGATGCAAGGTTTGGACATCCCAAATTTCTCTGGAAAAGGGCAGCTCCCTATCATCACCTGTGCAGAACAGAGGCCTGTGTGAAAGCAGAGCTGCCTTTACTGGGACTACTGAAGCTCAGAAAATGATGACCCACATAGGGAAGTTTCTAGAGAAGAAACTGGGGCATAGGCATGGGATAGATATTACTGGCTCTCGAAGAGCCCCTTATGTCCCCAACTCATCACAAAACAGAACCACAGGTCCAGGCAGAGCCCGCCCAGTGCCACCCCTTCAGCAACATGGCTCCCTTCTGTAAAGTGACATATACCAAGTCTGGTAGCCAAAAAACTGCTTTTGCTGGCCAGAGTTTTCTTACAAAGATTAGACAGATCAGAGACAAGGACAGACAGCCTCAGAAAGGAGTGGCATTAAGTGTCAGCTACTGTGGAATGCAGGAGTATTCCCCATCCATGCCCTGCAGGGGGCCTGTGCCCCGTGCAAGCCCCACCTGCAGGCGTCAAGTTGGCCAGGTGCCCCCAGCCACCCCCACCACTGCTGAAAACACTATGTGCGGAGATTCGCCTCCATTCTCTACAGAGAAAATGCTTGCCAAGCATGTCCAGGGAGGAAAATTCACCCCCCAAAATAATTCTTTCCTTGTTGAGAATACTGACTCCCCTCAATAAGGATATGATTCTCCTCAAAAATGTTCTAATAAGAGTTATGTCTTCTCTGTGTGCTGTGTTGGGGGCATAGGTTTTGGGTAACCTAGAGTTTGTGCTTAGGGAAAAGGTAAGAGTTAGTTCAGCTCTTTCTATTGCCTATTTTGGCTTCTAAAATAGGACCAGTCCCCTGGAGCTCTTGTTGAGGAATGGAGATCATGTGTCCCCAAACCTCCCTCCCTCTCTGATGAAGTTTGAGAAGGTGGACTCTGTTTCCTCCTCTTAGCCTTGCCTTAAAAGCATTATCTTTCAGCCCACACCCTCCTGCTCATTGGCTGTTTCACATCCTTTAGAGCAGTAAGGAAGATAGGCCTTCCATATCTGAAGACAGGGTCAAAGACAGGTATATTTTCCAGAAAATACTGGCTTAATCATTTTTTAGAAAGAGTTGTCAGTGACCAGAGGCTCACACAGGTGGGTGGGAGTGTTTGGGGGGGAGGTTATTGCTGCAGTGGGTCCTGGGCTGATTGCGGGAGGGTCTTAGGAACAGGGTAGATGCTACCTAGGAATCCGACATGCGGGGCATGCTCATGTGTTGGGGAGGCATACTTTGAGCTTGATACTGTGGTTTCCTTACGGGAATGCCACCTTGGGGAACTGGTTCCCTTCCTCGGGTATTTCTTCAGGCTGTCTGGATTGATAATATTTCACAGCAAAAGGATCACCCAGATGTCAGTGACAGGAATGTCCACTAGGCAGCCACTTACCTCCCAGAGTAAAATAAAGCTGAGAATAAGGCAAAGACAGCTCAGAGTGAATGGGAAAGTAAGGGAAAAAAATGAAGATGGGAAGGAATATCTTTGCTGATGGGATAAAGGTGTGTATGCCCCGTTATGCCCACATTGTGACCCTGCCCTGCTTCCCCTTTCCCAGTCTGATCCAGAGACCACTGCTTTGAGGCTGATCAGAGTGCTGCAGAGCTTACCGATGCCATTTGGCAGAAGCGTACATGGGGCTACTCTTTGGGTAATAAAGTAATACCTACAGGGCTGCTGTCAGGCATGGCAGCCCCCCTTTTAGGGAAGGTGACCTCAGTGCCTTTCTTCCATCTATGCTTGATGACAGCATGCAAAACTTTGCCCTGAGTGTGTACAATTCACTTGTCAGGATGGAGATGCCACCTTTGATCTCATGGGCTTGGTGGAGCCATGGTAGCTATTCCCCAGAACACCTGCAGCTCACGATCCACAGATGAGTCCTGGACTGTGCACCACGGTTACAGGTGTTTGGGGGCTCACTATGGACCTTTACAGAATGCTCTTTTTAGCAAAGACTATGCACATATCCACCCCTAAAATAGGGGTCCAGAGAGAAGGCAACTCCACATGTACAGATGGGGACTCAAAAATGAGGTGAGTTGCCTAGAGGGCACTTGAGGTAGTTTTTCCAGAAAAATTTGTGAATGCAGGGTGTCTAAACAACAAAAAAAACCCAGATGTCCACTACAGCCCCCTTACTCTACTGTTATATCTTGTCCAGGGCTGTCACATTGACACTTCAGTGTCTGAAGCTCAGGGTTGCTGAAAGAATGCAGTCTGAGGAGGACCTGGGAAGGACAAAAGGCGGGATGGGTCCCAGGGTGAAGAACCTGTAAGAGGTGGAGAACTGATGTAGGACCCCAACTCCTTGTGGATAGACCAGCCAATAACCTGGCCTCTCAATTCTTCTATCTTCCACCTTGGGGTCCTTTATCTGTGTTCCAGTTCAGTTACTGCTATGCCCGAACTTATCATCAGGAACACCTTTGACATCGATGATAATGCTGCTTGACATTCCACCCTTTGACCTCACCCCCTTATTCTTCCAGCATATGTACTCAATTTGTCATTTTTTTTTCAACTCCAGGTCATTAATTTTTCTACTGACTCATCTATCCACTAAGTTCTTGTCTTCATTTCCTCCCTCATCAAGGTAGATTTCAGTGTCTATCCAGTGAACAATATTTAAAAAGCTCCACTTCAAACAGGCCACATCCAATTCCCTTTAATCATTCCTATTTAGCAAAATCTCATCTCTCGGCCTTTTCCAGAAGTGCTTTTCTATAAGTAACTTATCACTATTGAATTACAAGTCTACTGGCACTATGATAAAACTAATGGTCAACCCCAGCATTATCTAGAAATCATTCATTCATTCTAAAAATAATTATCTAGTGCTTACTAACAGTAAACAAAACAAATAGAGCTTAGGTCACTTTTTTTAGTCGACTTCCATGCTACTCAAATCTATTTCAAATCTTCTGCACTTTGCTCAAACCCAGGCCATCTCCCCTTGCATAGCAGACCTGCTGGACTCACCATTCACAGAGGAACTAGAAGCCATAAGATGGGAATTTTTCATCAAAAAATCTTCAAAAAACTATATCCATCTCTCCTTTTCTTTTTTCTTCCTGTTATGTATAATAGAGATTTCCTTCTAAGGTTTTTTATCCTCAAAGGAATTACACTTCCTGAAATGGCTTTACTCAGAGATAAGTAAAACCTAGTCTTTTTTTCTTTTTTTCTGGGACAAGGTTTTGCTCTGTTGCCCAAGCTAGAGTGCAGAGTGCAGTGGCATCGTCACAGCTCACTGTAACCTCAAACTCCTGGCTCAAGAGATCCTCCTGCCTTGGCCTCCTGAGTATCTGGGACTACAGGCACAAGCCACCGTGACCCACCATAAAACCTCATCGTGACGGACTGACCCACCCATGCCAGCTATCCTTACTGCACTCTCCCCTCTCCTCACGAGGCCCTCAACATCCTTTTTTAAAGCTTTTTATCACAAAATGTTTAACCATACCCGAGAGCAGGTAGAGCAGTGTAACTCCCACGTACCCACTGCCCAATGTTCACAATCACCGTGTGTGACTCATCCATCTTTTACAGTGCGATTAAAGTGTGAACGTCCATTGAAACATCCTGTAATCCATCTCTTAGAAGACATGCTGGTGCCCAATGTCAACGCTCTTATGTCCCTTGGTATTCATCACATGAGGAGTACACTTATTCACACAGGTGTACACAGCATTGGCCACTGAAACACACTGAGCTTTACTGGCTTTGGCAATCAGCTCCGCTCTGCCTGTAGTCAACCCTGAGACATCATTTGGATTCCTCTCCCCACTTCATACAAGCCATAATCTTTCAGAACAAATTCAGGGCATACTATTACAGTCCCTTTATCACACAGTAAGTATAACATGAAAAAAGTACGGAAATAGCAAACTTTACATGTCGATAGAAACCTTGAGATTGCTATGTAAATGTTTTCAAATACTTGGAAGAAAACAAATTTTTTTCTATCACACATTTAAAATGAATTATAGTGTTTCCAGTTAAATATGGTAGATCAAATATGCTTGTTTATCTCCTCTCCTTCCCAAAATGCCATTAAAAATAAAGGATTATATGAAAAATTGTTCAACATCATTAATTGTCACAGAAATACAAATCAAAATCACTATGAAAAATACCACTTCACACCCACCGAGATGGGTGGAATCAAAAAGTCACACAAGTGCTTGAGAGAATGTGGGGAATTTGGTAGCCTCGTGCACTGCTGGTGGAGACGTATTGCGGCATGGTGGCCTCCAGGAAGCACCGTCGCTGTGGATTGCTGCCTACAGGGAATTCAGACTTAGTCTACAAACATGTCCAGTGTCTAATCACTGATATTCTCACTCAGTCTTCAAAGCCCAGTTGACTCTTAGTTTTCCTAACTCAGTAGATCCCAAACTGTGCATTTCTGAGCTGGATTATGGTTTTCCATTACTCTAATCTAGTTTGTTTTTTAATTCACAGAAAAGAAAAAAAAAAATCAGTAGACGGAATTTCCCAAATGTCGCTTTAAAATTTTACCCAATATTTCTAAAAATATTTTTTCTTGCTAATTTTTTTCTTTAATGAACATTAGTAGTCAGTGAAATAAATTTAATACAGAGCAAATAATGTTAATGGCAAACACAATAAAGTATTCTTTAGAGATGTTGTTTGCAATTTCTTTACAATAGTATATTTTGACTTCTGCCAATCCATTAGTCCATTAGAATGTACTTATCCAGATGACAGGAACTTTTTTTTTTTTTATTAAACTGCAGTATCCCCTCTTCTAGAGTATCTGGTACTTATTTGACTTGCAATAAATATTTACTAACTAAATGAATTTTTCACAGTCATCTTCTCCGGTCATAAATTTGTTTCTGTAGGTATAAATCTTCATGGTCCATTTCCACAAATACTAATACTACCATCAAGTGCTTTCTAACCAAACTAGTTGTGAGATATATTATATCTATCTATACCTATATCATCTATATATGTATCTCTTGTGAAAAGTCCCTCTAGGTTTTAGAGACAGCTCTAGAAATGCCTTATCACTTGTGAAAAGTTGGTGGTATCTGCCTTGAGGATGACCCACCTCCAGTATTTAATCTTTCTCAGCTTCTCTGAGCACGAGAACTACTTTTGCCCTAGGTGTCAGTATTCCTACGGGGCCTGATCTCGCTCATATGGCTTCGAAACTCTTTCTTAAGATCAAAAGCAGAAAAACAAAGGAAACATGGTGTCAATCTCCTTGTCTAAATGAAAAATTCAAAGAAGTATTTTTTGTTCAATTGACACTTTGCCCAATACCTAGACAATAAGTATCTTTCTCCCAGATTAAGAAATGATCCACTTTCATAATTCTTTCCATCTTCTGGCCAGCATAATACATATGTCACAGTTTCCTCCCTTGTAGCTGCATCCTATTCTATTTTCTTTGTCGCAAAGTTAGTATGTGAAACAGAGCCTACTATTTAGATAAAAATATCAAGTGGTTTCTGTACATACTTTTTGAAAATTATAATTGTATGTATTTTCCTCTATTTTGTTTACTGGATCTCATTTTATATTAATTTATTCAGTAGATTCTAACTTAGAGAATCAATATTTGATAACTTACATCACATCACTCTGGGGAAATACCTTTTTCCCATGCCTCTTTGCCTTTTCATATTCTTCTTCCATTCTGTTGGTTTTAACTCATACGCCTGATAGAAAATAACTTCTTTATGTGCCTCATACTTGAGAATGTCATTATGGTAAAAGGAATACGTGATTTGGATTTGGAGGAAGGGAAAACAAATTGCATTAGAAATCTGATAGAAAATAAGTGCTGTATTTCACGTGCAAACTGGAGCATCCTCTGAGATAACTGGAGTCAATTATTTGTGGTCAGTGGTTGCGGTCAATGGGCCAGGTGGGAGTTTGGGGGAAGGCGGATAAACATGATTGGTTTATGAGCCATTCAAAGTGGAGAGATCAAGGCAGAATGCTTGACATGTCATCGTTTTCCAGGTTATGGAAGCACCGATTGGGGAAGTAGCAAAATGAGGAGTTGGTGAATGTTTCTATAAAACAAGGATACTATTTAAGAACACTTTTAAAGTCTTTTCCAGCTGTGATTTATGATTTGTTTCATTCTGTGATCTCTTCATTAGGCCCAGAATGTCCAGAAAAACAAGGAGGCACTATCTACTAACAATACCAGCTACATTATCACACACAGACAGAGTCTGGAGAGCACAGTGTTTAATTTCTGGTAGCATTATCTTTGACTCCAACAGTCAGTCTCAGATGGACCTTCTGCCACTACTGCATCTACTTCTTTCTGTTTCTACATCTGTGCCCAGGCTTCCTGCTATTCAGCCAAGCTCCGATCCTACTCTGGCCGAGTGCTGTGCTGGCAAGACTGCTCAGGCATCATTTCTTTTTCCCACTGCCTTAGAGGTCCCCACTTTGTGTGTGTGAGCACACAATTCTCCACGAAGAGGTGTTAGCTATTTTAGGTTGACCAATATAGATCTTTATGAGACAAAATTTCTACTTGCCAATAAGCATTGTTTCTCATAGCCTAGGGTCAAGTGATTATTAAGTTAAAATATTTCCTTTTGAAAAGTGGGAGGGAGGATGAACAGAGTTCATGAGACAGAAAACCCTGAGTTATCATTCATTGATTCATTTGATATTTCAATGGGATTTGCCTGTGCGTCTCTCACCGTTCCACGTACTAGAATGTAAAATGGATCAGACGGTGCCCCTTGTCACAGGATTTGTCTTTTTAAAGCAGAAATAGACATATAAGTGGGTGAACTGCATTGTGAGGGTCTCAGTTTCGTAATAGAGTCTAAACAAAAGACTGTAGAAGCTAAATTATTTCAACAGGGAAAAAAGGGAGTGAACATTTCAGGTAGAAATTTACCTGCAGAATCAGGTAAAGATAGAAGTATAACTTCTTCAGCTGCACTGTCCACATGGTTCCCACTAAAAGACATATGATGATGAATCAATGTGTCGCCACCCCCCTTGTGTTTAAAGCATATCTTTATAGAATATCTATACAAATGTGGGGCTGGCTTTGTTAGGATTATGAAAATGTGAGACATAGTTGAACGAATGGTCACTACTTACAGAATCAGGACCAATTTAAATAAGAATTGGTTAAACACTAAACTGGATTTTGTAAAGCCCTGAAATAAGATACTTGGTTTATCTTTCATGAGAGTTTTAAAAAATAAAGTTTCTATAAGGTATTTGGGGTGTCTGCACCTTAAGAGTGATGAAAATGTAAATGCTTTAAATTATGGGTTGTGGCTTTGTAGAAAGAAGTGGAAATCTTTGGGTATTAGAGAAGAGTGAAAATTTTAGGATGACATAGTTTTAAGTTATTTAAAATGTTTTTTCTTTTTTATTTAAAATAAAAATACTTTAAGGAAAGAATTTTTATGTATAATTTTCCAGTCCTTCTCATTGCTAGCAAGATGATTTTATTTAAAATGAATAAAAGACTTTGTGAAATGTCAAATAAAATAGCTGCATTCACTGAATTGATGTCACTGAGCATGCCAGGACACCCATCGTGTCTAGACTTTTAAAGATTTTATTTTATTTCTCCTCCAAAGTAATGAATCCCACATTACTCTCATGGGATCACAAAAAGAGTTGTGTTCAGTCCTAGGTATACCATGCAATATTTGTGTTAGCCGTGTAAGATTCACTTGAACTTCAGCTACATAGTCTATGAAATGATTTCATAATACATTTATGATAGGTCTCTTATGAGAGTTAAATGCAATGACCTATGAACAATGCCTGATATACAAACCTAAGCACTTCTCTAGACTTCAGGGATTGGTTCCAACTCCTTCTGTCTCTGGTCTCAAAGCTTTGAACTAGATATCCAGTTAGATTAAATGCTGAGCATAATAGATGAACTAGCTATGCATTCTTCAAATACTTTGATTGCATGTATCTCTTAAGAGGTGTTCAGAAAATTCGAACAAGGTAGAGAGAAAGATGAACTGATGAGAATATTTAGGAGTAAGTACCTTCTTTTCTCATTGTAGATGAAGAACACAGAATCCTGAAATATAATAAAAATATTTACAATAATAGTTGTGTATGCTACTAAATAGCCACATGGGCATAGTAGTGAGAACGGTGAGCTTCCAGGAAGGAACTGGGTTCGGAGGCTGAGAGGTAGTTGTACCAGTTTTAAGATGCACAGAGGTATCTGAGATAATTTTTTCCCTGTAAACAAGGAAAGAATCTGCATGGACAAGAATGCCATTAAAACCCCCACCCCCTCTAGTTATTTACGTAATCTGGGAGAAAATGCCCTGATGGACGTTGTTCTGTCTATAGCATCCTGAGAAATAAAAATCATCTAATCAAGAAATTCTGAGAAAAAAACACCTCCTTTTGTGACCAGGGATCCCTCAGGACACAGGCAAATATACTACACCATGGATAGGTACGTCTGACCCCCGCACGGTTCTGTTTTACCCCCAGAGATCTGTGGGCCCACAGAAGAGCTGTGCTTGGCTGCTGCAGTTTGATAAGCTCTTGCTAAGGCCAGGCTCCTGGAGAGCTAGGAGGAGAAGAGGCGGGATGAATGCGCCTCTCTCCGTGTTGACTCAGAGCTGGAGAAATCTAAAGGGTTGAGAGAGAGTGGGCTGAGAGCATTAATCTCCCAGAGAAGGAAAAACGCGTCCAGGAAACTGGATGAATTGATTGAGAACGAGAAGCATCAACTGGCAACTTTGCAAGCAAAGGTGGATCTCAACAGACTGATCCCATTGTCAATGCAGCCCCAGCTTCAGTCCCCAGCACACTGTCCTCCGACACCAGCCACTGCCCGGGGATCTAAGAAACCTGCTGCTCGTGTTCACTGCAGCGCTATTCACAACGGCCCAGCTGCGGAATCAGCCTGAGTGCCGGCAGAAGAACGGGTAATGAATACATGGCATACGTACACAGTGACATATTTTAAAAGGGAGGACATTTGTGACAACATGGGTGCACCTTGAGGCGATTATGTTAAGTGAAATAAACCAGGCACAAGGACAAATACTACGTGTTTTCTCTCATATGTGGAATCTAAAAAGTCCCAACTCATAAAGCAGAGAGTAGAATGGTGTTACGGGCGGGGGGAGTTCAAGAGATCTGATACACAATATAGCAACTGTAGTTAAAAACGATGTAATATATATATGTGAAAATTTCTAGGAAATTAGATTTTAACTGCTCTCACTGTAAAAAAATGACAAGTATGTGAGGTAACGCATATGTTAATTATTAGCTCAATTATATTAGCTTAATTACAGCTCGCTTTAGCTGTATAATGTATATGTTCATATTTGGAAACATCATGTTGTACACCACAGATATATACAAGTTTCATTTGTTAATTAAAACAAATAATTTTAAAAAGAAAAAAACAAGAAAACAAAAACAAATCTATGGCCAAGAGTTCTTTGGCTCAGGATTAGATACCTTTTGTTTCTGGGAATTTTCTCTAAAATTTTAGCCAGATTTACCTGGTGCCTGGGCATCTGCTGTCTGGGGTTCCACTGATTGCCTTTTTATTCTTTCCTCCCAGGTTTCATACACTTGGTCTTGAAATTGGTCTAAAATAATTTTTGTGAAAAGCCAAGAATCTCAATTTTCAAGGGCCCCAATAAGGCAGTGGTCCCTGATAATTTTGGCAGCAGAGAGCAGTTTCATGAAAGACAATTTTTCCATGGACTGGGTCAGGATGATTCAAAACATATTACATTTATTGTGCAGTTAAATCTCTCTGCTAATGATAATCTATATTTGCAGCCGCTCCCTAGTGCTAGCATCACCGCCTCAGCTCCACCTCAGATCATTAGGCATTAGATTCTCATAAGGAGTGCACAACCTAGATCCCTCCCGTGTGCAGTTTATGGAAGAGTTCATGCTCCTATGAGAATCTAATGCTGCTGCTGATCTGACAGGAGGTGGAGCTTATGTGTGATGTGAGCCATGGGGAGAGGATGTAAATACAGATGAAGCTTTGCTTGCTCGCTGGCCCGCTGCTCACTCCTGCTCCTCCTGCTGTGCGGCCTGGTTCCTAACAAGCCACAGATCAGGACCAGTCCTCAGCTTAGGGGCTGGAAACCCCAGCAATAAGTAATCTGGTTCAGTGGTCTTTAAAGGTTTTCCTCTAATATCCTCTAGAAAATGTGAAAAAACATGATTGTCTTTGTATATTTTAAGTTAATCTAAGAGTTTTTCTCTTATGTGTAAATATATAAAAATTGTATTGTGATGACAATCACAAATGGTATGTATATATATTGGAGTCTTGAAATACCAACATTTTGAAATAAAGGTGGTAAATGACTTTTAGATGCATGCAGTAGAATACCAATGCCAAAACGATTAGATACCTACAACTATTTACTTAATGGAAAAGCTTTTTAAAAAAATCGAAACTTTTATATTGTTTTATTTTCTCCTTAACTTTGTATTTCCTTTCCTTATTTTGTCACAGAGCTTAATCCTAATGTAATATATTTTTATCATTGAAAGTCTTAGTCGTCACCTTTTTAGGCATCTCTAAAACAAAAATATGTCTATACATTTAAATTTAGATGTTCATATTTCTTGCAACCTCAAGGTGTAAAGCATTATTATTTTTTTCTTTCTGAATAAAGCTGTCTTCATAATTATTAGTAGTACACACTTATTAAAATAACATTATACTACAAATTTGGATAAATAACTATTAAACATAAGAAGTAAACTTTTAAATTAAATGCATGTCTTAATGATATGGATTTCTGAATTACTTTATGTATCCATAAATAAACAATATTAATTGCTAAAATGAGACAGAGCCCAGTGCAAATTAATGAGAAAAAGAAAAGAAAGCTTAGACTACATTAACTCTAAGTCTTAAAAAGGTGTGTTAATAATTGTTGATGATGCATTCTTTACAGTAAAATGAACTATATGGTCTCATTAATTTTTCCAGATTTAATTAGTTCATGCCAGAAATAAATAAATGAGCTGATAAAAGTTTAGATAATCATAAAGTATCAGAGACTTGATACTAAATAAATATGAATATAAATTTAGAAAATATGATGATCTTTTGGGAAAAGTTAATAAAAGTATTTCTTCTACATATTTGAATAAATACTTAAGAAAATGTAAAACACTTATTTTTAATGTATGTCCCTATTACTCAATTACTTAAGTTGATTCAAAGAAAATAAACATGGGACTTTTTTCCTCCTCCTGTTCAAAATCATGCAAAATTTTCAACCGCGATGCAAACCAAGACAAGGGTAAATGAAGGGATGCACAAATATGCAAAAGAGGACAAGGCAATGAGGGCACACTTTCCAGCAGGTTGATAATTTTCAGCATGCTTTTTACAATTCTAGAGGATTTTATACCTAGATATCCAGACAGCCTACACGTATAAATTGATAAGGACACAGTCTTGACATGGATGTATTGGCTGGAAGAAACAAAACACTGTTGCTTTCAACATTTCTTGCTAACCTCATCTTTGCTTTGTTCTACAAGACTCTCCCTGTGGGGCAATGTGCTCATCAACAACTCTTAGGGAATGGAAGAGCCTCGTTTTCACTTATGGTGTCCTGATTAAAAGGGATCCAGTTGACTGTAGTATTTCACATGATTTACATGATTTGCTGTATTTGTATCCTTTCTCTTTCTACAGTCTATATTAATAACAATCTTTTTCCTTTCCTACATTTATATGCTTAATTTATTTTCTTGCCTTGTACGACTTTCTGTATATTATTTAATAAAAAATGACAATAGTATAAATCCATGTCACTTTATCTTGCAAAAGTAATTTATTATTAATTTTGAACATTATTATATATTTTTTCTTTGTAGAAATTAATCATCAAATAAAGAATTACTGTTTTATTCATATTTTATACTGAAGTATTTATTCAAATATGTTTTATTTTAAGAACAATTTGTGTTAAATTTTATGAAATTACTCTTTTCTGCATACTTTGAAATTTTATGCACCCTATAGGATTTAGTTAATGTAATGAATTACACTAATCTATTTTCAAATGTTAAGTCAACTTTTTACTTTGGGATAAATATTAATACAACTTGGCCATTGTGTGTTATTTTGTATATCACTGAATTAGGATTACTGCTGTTTTACTTAGGGCTGTTCATAAGAAAGAATGATTTATTTTTTTTCCTATAATTGTTTGGTTAGGTTTTGTGATAATTATTATGCAGTCTTCATAGAATGAATTGAAGATTACCCCCTCTTGCTGTAGTCTTTGAAATATTTCACATAAATTGATTTTTTTTCTTAAATATTCGGAAGATATTGGAAGAGTTAAATATTTAAAATCTATATATACCTGAAGCTTTTGTTTTTTATTTTTTCAATAACCGTAGAGTTCTTCCAATATTCTCAATTTTTTTATTGTCTGTAGGATCTGTAATGATATCCCATTCATCTTTCCTAATATTAGTAATTTTTCGTTTTGTTTTTTATTACTTCATTGAATTTATAGGATTTATCTGTTGTATTACTCCTTTAGAAGAATGAATTTTTGGCTTGTTGATACTCTGTATAATATAGTATATATTGTGTTCTATTAATATTTAATTTATGCTGCTATCCTTATCTTTGCCATAATTCTACTTTCTCTGGGTTTCATTTGTGGTTCTTTCACTAAATCATTGGAATAAATAGGTAGCTAATTAGTTTTTAGTCTTTTTTTTTAGATTTAGATTTTAAATTTTTGCTTTTAATCTTTTATAAATATTTAATACCTGTACTTATTTATGAGGTACATGTGATACTTCGATACAAACTTATGACGTATAATGATCAAATCTGGGTAATTGCGATATCCATCACCTCAGATTTAAGGCTATCAATTTCCCTCTCAGAATACTTTAACTGCTTTTCACATATTTTGGTGTTTTATATTTTCACTATTACTCTTTTCAAAATATATTCTAATTTCTATTGCGGTTTCTACATTGACCAATGAGATATTTAGAGATCTATAAAATATTTTCCAAACATGGAGGTACAGGAAGTTCTACTTAAGTTTTTGTGATTCTTTTCTAGATTAATTCAACTGTAGTCAAAGAATATATTCTGTTTGGTTTAGTGTCTTTGAAATGTATGACTTACCATAGTATATTATACCAATTATACCTAAGTATAATATTTATACTAGTATTTCAGTATAAAATTAACTTTGTTAAATATTCCATGCATACTAAAAAGGATTATACATTTTTCAGTATTAATCATACTGCTAAAATGCTCCATGTTTTTACTAATTTTTTGACTGCTCATTTTCTGTGTTAATGAGCAATTATGTTAAATCTCCCTCTAATTATGAATTAGTCTTTATCTCCTTGTATTTTCTTTTCTTTCTTGCTTGCTTGCTTTCTCTGTCTCTCTTTTTTGCTTTATTTATTTCAAAACTAAGTTATTTGCAGCAATTTTAGAATTTTTTATCTTTCTATTGCATTATCCACTTGTATTATTACAAAATATTATTCTTTATAGTTAGTAATGTTTCTCGTCTTAAAGTTTACTTTTTCTGATATTATTATCAATTACTTTTATATTGTTTTCATCAGTTGATTTTTTCCATCCCTTTACTTTTAACATATGTGTATGCTTATATACCTTTTGTATCTCTAACAGCATTATTTGTTGTAGTTGCTTTTGCTTTTTGCTTGCCTTCTTGTTTATTTTATTCAATATGATATTTTTTCTATTAGTTGGAACACTTAGAATGCTTATATTTCATATAATTACCGATATATATATGGCTTTTGATCTACTAACTTGCTATTTTTCTTTTTGTACCATTTTTCTATATCCTTTTTGATCTTTTTATTATCTTCTTTTTGTTTAATATTGTTTAATTATTTTATTTTCTCCTGTATTAGTTTAGCAGTTATTTATTTTAAATACCTTTATGCTTTTATAGCAAATTAACTAGATATTATAAGAATGTTTGATTAGTAAAAGCTTTATATATATTAAGACATTTAACATGTTCCACATAATCAGAGAGGCTAAGTATACTTCCATTTAACTGCTTTCTGATTTTTGTGCTATTTTTGTTATATATCTTAACTTTACAAATATTTTCCCACAGGAAATCAATTTAATATCTAGAGTACAGTACAATGCTTATGTACTTTTTCTTTTTTTACCTTTAGTCCTACAGACTCTACTTATTTCCAAAGTTACTTGTATCGGGGGTTCATGACATCCCCAATAAAGATAGGGTCCCCAAGCAGAATGCGTTGCAAGAGATGAAAGAAACAGAGACACAGGCACAGACACAGAAGTAATTTTAAGAGTGTGGGGAATCAAGGGACCACCAGCACTCCGGTGCCAAGGTGGCCCTGACTGAAATCCAGCACTTGATTTTTATTCTCTTTGCTATGTTGCAAAATACAATGATCTCATGCAAAAAAATCACGGAATACAATGAACAAAGTCTTGGGGCTCCCCCAAAATCACAAGTGTCCTAGCTAATTACCCTCTCCTTTCTAGAAGTGAAAACACATAATTCTTCAGTAGGTACAACCCTGTCCCAAGGTAAACTAATTTTATCCCAAGCACATGCTATGTACATAGATAGAAATCTTTAACTTCAGTAGAGTAGCTGTGACCCATTTGATTAAGGAACAGAGAAACTACATGCTTTCCACTTGGAGACTGGTTTTACATTAACTGAGGCATTGTTGAGAGAAAGAGAGAGAAGGAGCTTGGCCCAGTGTTCTAAAAGTGGCAGCCTTAATACCTTTCTCCCAGGCTGACATATTGCAATCTACCTCTACAGCCATGAGAAGTTTCCATGTCAGGCCACCCTCACGGCTTTTCAGGTATGAGACCCCTTAGGCTCTGAGGTTGGAGCATGATCTGTTGCACTCTGAGATCACTGATATTTGTCCCCCAAGTAGGCAGTTAACATCTGCCCTTGTTTCAGGCTTCTGTTCAGGCAATTCCTTCACCTTCTCTCCTCTCACAGCCTCAAACATAGCATCTGTAAGTCCCAGTGGTCTTAATCCCATCAACTTGCATCAGCACCTTTTTTCCTCATTCACTTCAATGAGGTTATTTTATACATTTGTAATATGACTAGATTGTGCAGATGATCCCATTAACATCATTTCTGTTACTTTATTTTTGTTTTCTAACATTTCCTTTACATTATTAGAATGTCTGTCTCTCTCTGCTTACCATACCCATCTGTTGCTGCATGTTGTCTATGTTTTTTACTGGAGTCCTTAACATACAGAGCTGTTTTAAATTCTCATTCTGATAATTCCAAAATCTGAGTCTGGTTCTTTTTTTCTTTTTCTCTAAGACAGAGTCTGGCTACATTGCCCAGGCTGGAGTGCAGTAGCTACTGACGGGTGTGATCATACCACACTGCAGCCTTGAGCTCCTGGGCTCATGAGATCCTCCAGCCTCAACATCCTGAGCAGCTGGGACTGTAGGTGTGTGCTGTGCTGTCTGGCTCTGGGTCTGGTTCTGAGGCTTGCTTTGTCTCCTCAGAGCAGGTTTCTTCCTTTCCTTTCCTTTCCATGTGAATTATAATTTTCTTTCAAAAGCCAAAACTGATGTAACAAATAATAAGGATTGGGGTAAACAGCACTTTAGTGCGAGTTTTTACATTCACATTTCTAGGAGTTGAGCTGTGTTTAATATTTATTGTAGTCATAGTTGCCAGAAGCTTCGAATTCTTCTAGTGTCCTTACTTTTCTCCCACCTTGACTTTGGGCTTCTCCTTGTCAGGCAGAGTCCTCGTGTCTGTAACTTAGCTGTGACTGACTCTTACTCTGCTGGAGCTTATTGGTGCTGGTGTCAGGTGTAGTGAAGGGGAAACATAATCTCATGATTAAGACATATTTGCACTGCACTTGAGACTTTGGGATGTGACCTTTATGAATAAATTTTTTTTCTAATCCCACACTTTCCTGCCTGCACACTGCACTGTGAGAACACGCTCGAGGTCGTGGAACTGATCACTCTCACACTAACCACACTCAGACTCCGGCAATGTGTCGTTAGTATCATTTAATATTCCTTCCAGTTTATGGCTCCAACATCTTTTACCCCAAGTAAGTGTGTCTTATCTGTGACTCTGAATTTGCCATCTCTCAAAATTTCAGTGTGACTGGTTGTCCTGTAACATCAGTTTTTTGATGGGTCCAACAAAAGCAGGTTGATTTTTAGTTTCTTCCACCTTTCTCTCGTAAAAAAAGGGACCACTTCTAAGCTCTTTATATCCTGGAGCTAAAACCAGGAGTCACTTCTTTATAAATTTTCAGTTAGATTATCATGCTTACCAACATTTCATCTGTATGAAATGTTATTTGAGCTCAAGCACTGAAATTTGCATGTGTCCCAGTTAAGTTGCAATTGGTCTAATTTGGCTCATGGTTCTATTTCATTTTCCTGTTCACTCTTCTCATACCCTAGCTCTACATCACCTTCAAATAATTTGAACATGCTTTCTCTACCTTTATCCAAGCCATCAGTAAGAAGGTTTTTCAGGATGTAATTGCCATCATCATATCTGGGAACAAGCTCCTGGCAAGCACTTCTTGTCTGTTGTCAGTACTATTTAGCACCCAATGTTCCATTTTTTTTTCTTTTTTTTTAGTATTTCTCCCAAAGAAATATTGTGAGAAACCTTGCAAAATACAATTCATTAGATGGCATACTCTGTCTACTTTATTTTTTTATTTATTATCATTTAATACTAACAGTCATAATAGTAGCTAACATTTACAGAGAGACCTTCTTCTATGTGCCAAACGCTTCCATGTGCTTTACGTTCAGTACTTCAGTTCTTCACAATAGCTATGCAAGTCGGATGGTCATCTCCACTTGACAGAAGGGAAGCGAGGCTCAGGCAAACAATACAGGACCACGATGTCACTGAAGACCCGAATGGAATCAAGGCATTTGTGTTGGCAAAATCTGCAGCCCACACACTACATTAGTGATTCCCAAACATGAGGTTGCATCAGAATCATACACAGAGGCAACGAAAAGACTCAGCTTGTCTAGGGGGAGTGTAAGGAAACTGTATTTTTTAAAGCTTCCCAAATAATTTAACGTGCTCAAGTTGAAATGACTGTGTGCAGTGCAGTCGGTCTACATGAGGAGATGAGAGCTTAAGCATTCTCTTCATCTGTCTCTGATAATTTCTTATACAAAGATGAGGATTCCTGATCTGGTTAAAAATGTATCAATGCCAGAAGTTTTTCCACTGGGCTCACATAGTTGTTTGACGCTTTCTCAATTTTGTGTGCTCCAACAAAACCACCAACCATGGTATTTTTCAGAAACCCACTATTCATTTTAGGTTAAGCATTCTTTTAAGTCTAAGAAGGCTTCTCTTTTGAGTCCCATATAAAATCCCTGTGTGATTCATCTGTGTTTTCCTCCCCCACCCTGTCAATCATTGCCCTCCCCTGCCTTCTCTGCACCCTCTGCAGCTGACCCGCAGGCACTGCACCAGCCAAGGCTGATGTGTGTGTTCCCTTGACCCCTCTTGTCTGTTTGTTCTAGTGCTGGCTGTGTCTCCCTAGGTATGTAACTCTGACTGGAAGCCCTTCTTCCATGTCTCTGAATCTCATTTACTCTGGTAACATCGATCACTCACTTTTCACCTTGAGGATAAGGGGTGGTAAGAGCTTCCAAACACTGTTAATCCCTGCAATCCTCAACACCCTTATTTCTTCCTGGCTCACACTTTCAACCTGTCAACGATTCATTAAATTCTTCTGAGTTGAACACTTTTAAGGACAATATATAATTCCCACTAAAAATCTGACTGGCACCACTCTAGAAGGCCAAGGCAGGAGGATAGCTCGAGGTCAGGAGTTTGAGACCAGCCTGAGCAAGAGCGAGACCCCATCTCTACTAAAAATAGAATGAAATTATTCGGACTACTAAAAATATAGAGAAAAAATAGACAGGCATAGTGGCGCATGCCTGAGGTCCAAGCTACTCGGGAGGCTGAGGCAGAGGATCTCTTAAGCCCAGGAATCTGAGGTTGCTGTGAGCTAGGCTGACACCACGGCACTCCAGCCTGGGCAACAGAGCGAGACTCTGTCTCAAAAAAAAAAAAAAAAAAAAAAAAAATCTGACTGGTGCAATCCCATGACTTCCCATTGCATTTGGAATAAAATATAAACTTTGACCTTGCTCCTGAAGACCCTGGCCTCTGCCTATCCTTTCCACCCCTTCCTACCGTGATAGCCTCCTCATCCTGCACACCCTACTTTCCGTGTCTCTAACCTGTGAAATGCAGTGGCGCCTCTCACTTTTTCTACGCTGTCACTGCAATGGCATTCTTCCCTCAGATCCTTAAATACCTACATCGGCTGGTCTTTAAAATCTTGATTCTCCTATTATCTGCTAAAAGACCTCTTCCTCACCTTGCTCTGCCGAGAAAACAAAAGCGCCAAGGAAAATTAGTTGGAAGATCTCAAGAGCAAACTTGATTGATCCACCATTTTCAAAATGGCCAGTTCCCTTCATAGACTTTGCTTTCCCTTGCAGGTATGTAGCCTCTGGTGAATGCGGGCTGTGAAGTTCCAAAATTATGCGATAGGCAGAAGCTTTCCACAAAGCCAATGGAATCTGCATTTCAAAAATAAAATTAAACAAATAGTATTTAACCTTTTATGACTTCAACAATGTTATTTCAACAGTGGAGGTTTATTTGCATAATCTACATATGTATATTCTGAACTTTATCTTCCCCGGGATCTGTCTGCAGTGTGCACATATGTCTACAAGGCTGGGTCTTAATGATTCATGTAGGCAGCCCCCCTAGCACACGGAGTGTCTTGTCTTCTTTGTTATTTCCATCAAAACCTGTAAACATTTTCTTGATTTAATAACAACAGGAAAGGTTTGAGAAAAGACAAAGTGTCTAGAAAAACAACCATCAACCCACCATTATGATTTATATGGTACGATCTGAAACACCTTTGCAGTATGTTTGTATAAAAAAGTCTATAAAAATGAATGGCTGGGTGGAATTCATTATGTATAGAATGGGATTTGCATGAAAGGTGAATTTTCTGCTAAACAAAGACATTGAGACAGCTTTAGAAAATTTGGAAACATTAGAGACTGACAATTAATTTCTGTGACTGACACAAAGGACTAAGGTCTAAGCCAGATAAAGACCAATGCCCTAGAAAACCCTGAGCTGTGGAATCACCTTTGAAATCCTCGGTTCACTATTTATGAGACATGTCACTGTAGACAAGGACCTCAGCTGCTGAGTCTTAGCTTTCTCATTCTGCTAAAGGAAATAGTGTTAACTTGCTGCTTGAATCATGAAGCTGGGAGTTGAAGCGCTTAGTTCAGTACCTGGTACAACCTTGAAGTCTGTCAGTGGCCATCGCCATCAGTCAGAGACAAGCCAAGGATCTAACTGACAAGCCACCCGTCAAAATGTCCTGGTCCCGTGGAAAACTCTGCCACGCCAAAGAACAACACAGTCGATATTAGAATAATAAAAGAAATAATCAGTGTGTCTAAGTCTGATTTGGGCTGCTGTAACAGAATAGAGCAAACTGAGAAATTTATAATAAACAGAAATTTATTTGGTTGATGGTTTTGGAGACTGGGAAGTCCAAGATCCAGGCACCACATATGGTGGGGATCTTCCTGCTGGATCATCTCACGGAAGACGGCATCACGTAGGTGAGAGAGAGCAAGAGAGGAGGGAAACTCATCCCAATAAGGACCCCACTCTGACAATAACAAACTCACTCCCAAAATAGCAGCAAGTTGTAATGTGCCAAAAGCCTGAATTGATGATGCTCAGGTTTGTGCATCGATCTATAGACTTGTTCCCTTATTTAGATTAGTGGGCAAAGGCAGCATCCGCACGCTGGACTTTCTTGCTCTGCTTAAATCCTTTCTCCTGCTGTCAGCATTAAAACCACGTCAGAGCCAAAATTAACAAAATGTATTTATTCATAAACTTGTGTCAAGGAAACACATCTGCCCTCACTTTTGTTCAGCAGGGGCTCAAAGGTGTTTGAAAGCAGAATAAGTTCCATAGAGTAAAAAGAGGAAATGCTGATGGGCATGTGTTCTACTAAGGTGGCATTTCAGGTACACTTGGCAATCCTGGGCTGGCTGCAAGGGAGCAAGCAAGCAGGGGGCTTTCTAAAGAGGAAGGATTATTCAACGTTATTAATAGTTGCAGAGGGTTCTGTGTAACTAGCCATTTCCTGGAACAAGAGAGGGTTGATGGAAGAATTTTTTGTGGTCAGACTCTTACAATATTCCTTATGGGAGAGGGTGGGTTTGGCTTCCACGACGGGAAGTTTCTTATTGCTCAGATATGTGTTTGTGGCAAGGCCTGAGGGCTTTCCTGTGAACTTTTTCTTCAAAGATCTGAGTACATTTCGTGAGCTCCTTTTAACATTTAGATGCTGCGGTTAAGTGCACTGTCCTCCTGGCATGACAACTAAGTTCTAGAGCTGCCATCGTGCAAGGCCGGAGCCTAGAGAGGTTAATTTCTCACCACTGGGGAGAAGGGAGATCAGCTCTGAACCTAAGTCTCCAGTATCAAAATCTACAACTTTCCCTTTATCCTGGGCTTTGTCTTTTTCTCACTTCAAAGGAAAATGGTGTACTAGGAACTTTTGAGCCAAACAATTCAATCTTTGCATTTCAAGTAAAGAATCTGTGGCCCAGAAGGAAAAATGGACTTGTCGAAGCACATACAGCTAATGAATGACAGATCCTGGAGCTAATCTTGGTGAGATTTGCAGAACTCAGGCTCTTACAAGGTTCTGCAAACCGTGCGGCTCCCTTTGCTGTGGGCTGTGGGACTTTTGTCCGGGCTGTAAATGAGGTGGCCACATTTCACAGCAAGTTACTTTGACTGTGCCGACCAGAGCATGGGATAAGAGGGAGATCATACCTACCATGCCAGCCATTACTATAAGGATTAAATTAAAATTAATATAAGTGAAGTCCTATCACAATGTGTTTGACCACATCGGCAGTAAAGTGGCACCCACTGGGAGACAAGCAGAGCAGCAGCACACAAGCACACCCCATTTGTACTCCTTGGGCCAGCTGCCTAACCCAGAGGGGTATGGGATTCATGCCTCATTTTGATGTATGACAGACATAGGTGGTTCCCAGCAAAGCTCCATTCAGCCACATCGCAGGGCCTCTGTCTGGCTTTGCTTTGGATGTGAGCAGCATTTGGATAAAATCTGAAGCTGTAAGACAATACAGGTTAAGTTAAGTCTTAGAGGAACTCTCCCTTTGGGTTTTGCTTAGAAATAAAAAGCCAATGGGTTTCCAAGCAAGAGAGACTGTTTTGCTCAGCCTCTGAGCTAGGTTTACCAGAGGGCAAGGAACCTATTTATTTAAATCAATATGCATTGATTTATAGTTGACGTTTTTGTCCTTACATATTATGTCCTTCTAGAAGGGTATCTTTGCTTTATTGCTTAAATTTACAGGGTTGCTCCAAAAGGGCATAAGCTCCTTTCAAATATATGCTGAAGGTAAAGAAAAAAAAGAAAAAAAAAGTGCTGATGTAACTCTCAGAGCAATTCCCAGGTAATATTAATTTCAGTGGCTTCATTTCTGTAGTCACCTTTCTAATTTAAAGCATTCGAACATGAGAACACCCTAGCAAATCGGCCCTAAGGATTATCATTCAAGTTGCTAGAGATCTTTGGAAACTAATGTTGTTCTAGTCCTTCCTAACCAACCTCCCACTACGCCTCCCCTACCCACCCCACTATTCTGACACCCTCTGACACTGAGAGGCCTCCAGTTAAGGTCGTCCGAAGGTGAACATGTCCCATTAACTGCTGCTGCTCTGACCCTCCAGACTGACTTTGCTCATTTTCTACCAACTTCAGTGGATCGGTCAGTGTGTCCACAAAGACTCCGTGTGTGTACATATGTGTACATACGCACATATAATGCATATTTGTACTTATTTATATATTATTATGTGCATATTGTAAATTACACAGATTAATTTTATGTTTCATACACATATAGTATGTATACATCATATATATATATATATATATATATATATATCTCCTTATGATAATGCCACCAAAGACTCCCTGATGCTGAGTTCACACAGTTGGGGAAGAATCACCATCTCCCCTAAACTGAGTCCTCATCTGTACCTTAGAGATTTCACAAATTCAGTGATTTTCAGCAGAAACTCAGGTCTTGCTCTTTGGGAGCCTCGCGCTAGAGCAGAAAGTACGCAGACTTGCCTGGGTGCAACGCTCAGTCCCTCAGGTCATCGGCTGTGTTGCCTTGAGCGTGTTACCTAATGCTGCAGACCCTCAGCTTCCTTGTTGGGCAGAGGGGGCTAAAATTCGTGTTTTAGAGGAGTGTTGAGAAAATGAGATGTCTCCCAAGCCTCTAGCATAGGGGCTCAGCTACAATTCAGGCCCAGAAAATGGCTTTTCTTTACTGCCACCCTACCGGGGGGCTCTCAGGCTGCAAATAGTGGGGAGGGGGCTGCTGCAGGCTCTGCCCCCGGCAGGAGCTCGGCAGGCCCGGTGCCCCTCACCCACAGCCAGGCGGAGAGCAGGGAAATAAATAGGAAGGTGCTTTGGAAGTCAACGTGCTCCATAAATCCAAGGTATTATTCTTAAACAGATGGCTAAGCTTTTTATGGCCCACTCAGTCTTCTAAATCCTCAACCCTGCCGGATTTCTCTGCACTGGATACTTACTAATACACCGAGGAATTCTTCTCTCCTTGCTTCTCCTCTGCCCCAGACCGTCTGTCCCCCGTTCTGTCTTTCCTCATCATTCCGGAAATGCCCTTTCCCTGCACCTCAAGTCAGGGAAAACTCCTGCTCCGGGGGTGTCCAGGCGTAAGAGGGTGGGGGACAGAAGGGAAGGAAAAGCGGAAAAGAAGCCTCCCCACAGGTGCAGTGTCAGCTGCAGGCGTGTCCCCACCTCTGCCCTGCGAGCCCCCCGGCGCTGCCTCTCTGACCCTGGTCTGGGGGCCGGCACCAGCCGCCCTTCCAGGGACAGCGTGGGCAGCACCTCCCCCAGGAGGCTCCTGAGGGCCTCAGAGGCGGTCTGGCTGGATCACAGCCGCCCCTCTGTCGTCTCCTCGCCATTGATTAGCCTTTCTTCTTCTTTTTTTTTTTATTTCAGCATATTATGGGGGTAAAGATGATTAGGTTACATATGATGCCTTTACCCTCCCTCGCCCCCAAGTCCGAGCTTCAAGTGTGTCCATTCCCCCGGAGGTGTGCATCGCACTCATTGTTTGTGCACCCCCACCCCCTCCCCCTGCCCAACATCTAATACACGTTATTCTTATATGTGCACTTAAATGTTGATCAGCTAATACCAATTTAATGGTGAGTACGTGTGGTGCTTGTTTTTCCATTCTTGGGATACCTTGCTTAGTAGAATGCGTTCCAGCCTTTTCCAGGAGTATACAAGAGGTGCTATATCACCATTGTTTCTTAAAGCTGAATAGTACTCCATGGTATACATATACCACAGTTTATTAATCCACTCATTATTGATGGACACAACCTCTGTGGAAAGCAATATGCAGATACCTTAAAGAGATACAGGTAGAACTACCATTTGATCCAGCAATCCCATTACTGGGCATCTACCCAAAAGAGTAAAAGTCGCTCTATGAAAAAGACACCTGCACTCGAATGTTCATAGCAGCACAATTCACAATTGCAAAGATGTGGAAACAACCCAAGTGTCCATCAATACATGAGTGGATTAATAAACTGTGGTATATGTATACCATGGAGTGCTATTCAGCTTTAAGAAACAATGGTGATATAGCACCTCTTATATACTCCTGGAAAGGGCTAGAACACATTCTACTAAGCGAGGTAGCCCGAAAATGGAAAAACAAGCACCATATGTACTCACCATCAAATTGGTATTAACTGATCAACACATAAGTGCATATGTAAGAATAACATCTGTTGGATGTTGGGCAGGGGGGAGGAGGGAGGAGGGAGGAGGGGACAGGTATATACATACACAAAGAGTGCAATGCGCACCACGCAGTAGGATGGACATATTTGAAACCTGGACTGAGGGGGGGGGGCAAGGGCAACACACATAACCTAAACATCTGTACCCCCATAATATGCTGAAATAAAAAAAAATTCAAACTAATTTGGTGATTTAATTCTTTCTTCTTGCTGGGGGATTTCAGTGGTGAAGGACAATGACACAGAAGATTCAGAACATGTTTGTTGTCTCCAATGTGCAGACACTTGGGATGTGTCTACCATTCGCATTGACAAGCCAGGCACTGCAGGGACATTGCGCCACTGAGCTTGTGCCTGGGAGAGTCCTTGGAGCTGGCCCCTGATTGAAGAAGATCTGATTAAAGTCCACTCACGTAGCAGCCCCCATCCACTGGGCCTCCAAGTACTTTAGATCAGTGAAGGTGGAAATATTATTAGGCCATCTGAAGCAATAACTTTTTTCTGTCGATGACTAATTTTCATGTTCAAATGTCTTTACAGGAACAATGAACTCCAGCTCTAAGCTGTCCTCCCTTGAGAACTCAAGGGCCCAGTTTTTGCTGAGACTTCAGTGATCTGAAGCAATTATCTGCAGAGTTTTGTTGACCTTCATTTCAATCTCAGTAGGTGTCAAAAAATTGCTTTCCATGGTAGTTGGTAATTTTGGTCTTTAAACACTGCAATTTTGTTTCAAAGAACTTATAGGGTTATGAACTTAGCTCTAATCTCCTATGTGCAGAAATGCTGATAACAATTGCTTATTTCCTACAATGCCAACACTGCTTCCTGAACACTATGTGAACTTTTAAATTCTTTGTCTCCCAGTGTTTCAAACTACTTGGAGTTTTCATTCTGATTTTCTTAAAGTTCCAATGTCTCTCTATTTTAAAATTATAAGCATCCATAGGATTTTCTGGAGATTCTGTCATGCTGATCACAAATATATTCTGAAACAAAGAAATAACACCCATGCATAGTGTCTCTAAACATCACCAACTATCAGATCCTATAAGCAGATAGTCCAGATAGGACCGTGGCCTGAGCTCTGGGATATGAGGTGCATGCCTCAGTTGCCACCGCTGAAGACAAGTCTTCCCACTGATAACCTTTTTCAATGTTAAAAAATCATAAACTCCAGGTGGGGAGCCATTGCACTAAGCAAAGCATGACTTCTAGAGAAAGATGTTTTGTCATCGAATCTGCTCTCTGCCTTTGGAACAGGAAAGTCAGCTAGTTTCTGGAGTCAGTTTCAAACAAGATACATTTATTGAACAGATATCATCTTGTTACTGAAATAAACACATCACTTGATTATAAATTCTTTGAGAGCAGAAATACCCCAGCAGGTAAGGGAGGGGCTGTTGGAGGAGGGTCACTGTGAGAAAACAACTCATCATTCCTTTAAGAGCCTCACCCTTTGTTCCCTAGACGTCTGCATCAGAGGGCTCTCGTATTTCTCCCACCTGGGGGGATGTCTTCGCCTAGACCCAGATCCATGGGTTCTGGGAATCTTTGTTGTTTCCTTCCTTTGTGGGCATGGTGAGGGGAAATAGACCCCAAAGAGTGAATCAGAGAGAAGAAAGACAAACAAATGCACACAGATGCACACATTACTACCTCACAAGGCCACCTGCCATTCCGTCACATCAGTCTTGTCTCTGCAACCTATGCACTGCCTGACACGAGGATACCATCATGAGTATCTTATGGAGCAATCTGAACATCCATGAACACCGTATGTGCACACTGGATCAAATTCATTAAAGCAAGTTTAATCCAAAAATAAGCCTTCTACAAAACTCAAGGGAATGCTACTCTGGAACCTCTTTCTTATCTGAAATCTTTCATGAAATGAATTCAGTGTCCTCACTTAAAATTGGGAGCTAAATCAGCTTCGTTATTTGAAACAGCAGCAGCCAGGCACACTGGGAGAACAGTTCTGTAAGTGGGTCGTCAGTGTACTTATATTTCCCCTGCCTTGGCAGGATTAAACTGGGTGAACCAATTTGGGAAACCATCACTCTGCCCAATATGGCAAGTCAGCAGCAATGTCTCAGTGTGTAGCCTCTTTAGTGACCTAAGGAGGGGACAACCTGCTCCCTGGAGGACACCAGATGGCCAGGGTTGGGGAAGCAGGGTCTTCTTGGGTCCCGGTGCACATGGCAGACAAGATGATGTAGTCACGCCAGGCCCAGCATCTCCTCTGCTGGAATCCAGCCTGAACCAGGCTCCCTTCTAACCTCATCAAAAGGGAAGCTCCAAGAGCCATAATTAAGAATCAATGTGCCACTGCCCGTGAGAAACATCCTCTACTCCTGGCCCAGGAGCCAGAATCAAGCGGGCCCCACTTCAGGTGAAAAAAGAAAGCTGAATAGCGCAGGTCACTTACAGCTTATGGGCCAGGGCTGCCTTCTCAGCCACCATGAACAATAATGACATGAGAGACATCTGTCAGGGGAACATGGCAGCAGAATTTGGTAAATTCAAACTTCTAGACTTTGTCAGTCCAGGTTGTTTGTGTATCATCCCTTCTCAGTCACTGTTGATACAGAGACATGGGGACATTCCATACTGACACGATATGAAAGAATCTGAATTAAAATGTGAAGGTACACATATTTTGCAGAAAGGTTTTCACATCCATCCTCCACAAACATTATTTCATGAGCTTCCAAAGTGACCCTACATGTGGAAGCCCTCTTCCTTTTGACAGAGGAAAATGATCCATGGAAACACTAGAAACCAGAAACATCAGGCGGGTTACTGATGGGGCCCAGGAAAGTCAAGGGTTATTGAACTTGTACAATGAGTGATTATTGTATAAACTGCCTCTGAAACTCATCTGGTTGTGTTCAGTGGGCGGTGACTCAGCACATCCAGATGTCCTGAGACCTTGGGGTGTAGACCACAAAGCGGTGTTGTGTAGACAGTATTCACTCGTATTCTGCTTGTGGACACTGCTGCTCAATTGTCCAGGCCAGATTACAGATGGCTCCTGACAACATGGCTTTAAACCAAAGAATGGTGATCTTTTGACAAAGGTCATTCTCTTTTTGAACTTCAGAGAGAGAAGTAGAATTGATTAGTAGCCATAAGGAAATATAGGTCCCAAAGGTGACAATATTCAACACTAGATAGTGCCAGGGGTCTCCTGCCAGGATTCAGTGTGAACTGCAGTCTGATTCTCAGGAACAGGACTTGCACTGGTCACCCTAGGAAAGACCCAGGGTATCTCATTCAGCTGGATGGGGCTGCGTGGGCAGGTGGAGACGCTGAGGAAAGGTCCTGTCTGGTCAACTAAGCACAATGGCAATAGCAAATCAGGGTCCAAGCAAGCTGTCCCCAGAGGGCCATGTGGACATGGACAGCAGCCAGGAGACTGCAATGACAGGAAAGACACCTGAGAAATATCCAGACACACAGTCCTGCAGATCATCACCTCGGAGCAGTCTGCAGCAGGTGGCCAGGGTCCTCCGGGAACAGGGGCAGGACTGCAGCCTCTGGAGGGGAAGTGGCATAGGAAGGTGGACGATACCTGGAAAAGGATGCTGAGGGCTAGATAAGTCAGTCAAAGCAGACGTGGGCTCAGGCCGTGGCTGATGTCACACCATGAGAAGGAAGGAGACTTAGAAATCAGATCTCTGAATTAGGCTACCCACCCGGATGCAAATGTCTTTGTGGCAGAGGCAGCTGACTGTTGCCCAAAACGTGTGGTTCTCCTCTCCCATACTGGAGAAATGGCTTCCCAGCCAGGGACTATGTCTCTCAGCCCCTTTTGTATCTAGAAGGAGCCGCGTGGGTAGCCTTTGCCAAGGGAGAGTGAGAGAAGAGGTGTGCGCTCCTCCACTGCAGTAAGGAGCAGTGGCGCCCCTTTGCCTCCCTTCTCCACCCATCAGCTGGGCGTAGAGGACTCTAGGGGGGCAGAGCCTGAGCCCTCAATGCCTGCAGAGAGGATAGCTGCCCTCAGGTTAGGAATAATGCACTGGACTTCCGGGGAGCAAGGAATAAACTTTTAGTGTGTCAAGCTTCTCTTCTTAAACGTAGGGTTGTGTTTGTTATAGTCCCTGGCTCTCCCTGCTAACACAGCCGCAGTAAGACCAGAAGTAGCCCACCTAGGCCAGTCCCCACCCCTTCTCCAATCCACAGCAGAATTTGAACCAATCACTTTACATGCTTCCATCCTTCAGAAAGACCAGGAGCCCTTCAAGATCACTGCCCTCCTTTTGGTGGCAACACGTATGAGTCAGCTGTTTCCCCCCAAGAAAGGCTGCCGAGAGCTGGGGTGAAGGCCCACAGGGGTTCCCCTTGAAAGGCTGCCATCAGCACTGACTCTACATCTTGAAATGCGACTCTCTGACTCCAGACCTGAATCCCATTCTCCAGCTCCTCTTGGGTCAAGTGTGAGTGCCCTGCACCGTGCCTGCAACTTCCGCCCCAACTGCATGGAACACCGCACCCCGGCCGGCAGCCTGTTCAAACCAAAACCAGTCTCCCCTCCCCTGAGCCTGACAGAGGCATGCGGTGTAGAACAGAGCTCAGCTTTCAAAGTCCGAGGGTCCTGGGTTGGAATCCTAGCCCTCTGCCCTCTGCAGGACCTCAGCCACGTTTCTAATGCAATTGAACCTCAGCCTCTACATCTGAAAAACAGAAACATCACCCCGTGCAGGTGGGTTGTGGAGGTTATGTGTGTGTAGTGCATGCATAAAGAGGGGCTCGACAACTGCAGCATCAGCAGGTACTGACTGAGCACCTTCTGTGTCCCAGGCTCTCTGCCAGAAGCTTCCTTGTTTGGTATCTTGCTCCTCCAAACAAGGCTCTAAAGGAGTCATCACTATCCCACATCTGCGAATTAGAAATGAATTGACAGCTCGTGGCTCATTTAAGGTCACCCATCAGCAAACGGAAGGCCCTAAACGGGAGTCGCATATCCATCTCCTAATCCAGGGACCCTTCCACTACTCCCTGGCTACCCTTGAACTTGGACTTCTAATGTGACCGTGTCCCATGGTTTGATAAGACAGCCCATACCCCCCTTAGTTTTGTGGAAAGCTAAGGGCTTACAGAAAGATCTTCAAACCTGGAGTTCATGAATTTGTTTCTGCTCCTTAACTCAGTGTCTAACCTTGAACAAGGCTCTACCTCTGTGGCTTCGGTTTCTTCCCTCAAGAGGAGGTAGAGTGTGCCAGACGGATAGTGAAGAAGATGGCCCCACAGTGGGAGGTCTGCATGGCTGGCAGCTGCTCTGCTCAACTACCCTGCCCAGTTCCCCCTTCTGACTTGACCTGACCCCCCCACCCATGACCTAAACTCATTTCCTAAGGTTGTTCCCTAAGCCCTGACTAAAATCATAGCAGTTCACCGGGCCCCAAACGGTCCATGCTAATGGTGAAAACGGATTATGTTTTCCTTTTGAAATATTTGCGTCCCATTTTACTATAATGAGACATTCCTTCCAAATTCATGCTCAATATTGACATTAGGCTTAGACAGCAATATCTTTACAAAGTTAGCTTAGAAATTAATTCTACATTAATAGAAATTGTAACCATGAGGCACTTTTAGGATTAGTCTGGCTTATTATGGAATGTTCTAGTTTCGCTATTCATATCAACCTCTTCAACATAATCACGCACAGTTGGCACTTTACAAGAGACGTCATTCTTTAAAATACGTTTATCATCATCCTAAGCTCCCTCTGACTTTCTCTATATAACTATGGCTTATTTGAATAAAGACCAGAATAAACTTGGTCATTTGGCCATTACAGTCTTTCCCAGCCTTTAAAATATTTTTTTAATTTCATGGCACCCAGAGGAAATTCTATTTGTTATATTTGTCCAGCCTTCTGACATAAAAGTCGAGGCTGCTGACAGCAAGAGCTGACAGGCCCGGGGCTCCGGACACTCTAAGGGCTGAGGAAATCCATCAGTCCTCCCCGGCGCGGAGGTCAGGAGCCTGCCACTGGCGACCATCAAGCAAACGAGAGAAGTAAGTACCTGTCGAGCGCTGTGACAGGTGCAAAGGGCACAGACACATAATGAGAATCATGACCATCCTTAAACAGCCCACAAATCATTGGGGACCCAGGGATGGTCACAATCAGATTAAATAAATAAATGAAATGGATTAAGGCAATCAGATCAAAGTACATATCACGGGTCACAGTAAAATTGTGTGTTAAACTGCAGGTAACTTCTCCGTGACGCTGCGAGGATCTGGAGCTGAGAGGTAGGACTGGGCAGGCAGGCTGCAGCGAAGCAGGTGGGACTTGACAAGACCGTAAAGAGGTGAAGCAGAATGTGGGTAAATAAAGGAGGGAAGGATTCAGGGGAGGCGGACAGCGCCAGTGAAGCACTAGCACGTGGTAGAATGGCCATGACATCTTTGTAGATTGATGAAGAGACATCTGGCAAGACAGTTAATGGGATTTTGTTTGTGAAAGTTCTCTGCAAATTATAAAGCACCATCAGTGCAAGGTATTATTAGGGACATTTTATCATAGCATCAGAGGCGACAGGGTATTGTGGACGTTGAAAGAAACTGAGAAAGGTTCTCGTCCCATCTTTCCCCCTGTCCTGGGTGTATCATTGTATGCAAGTTATGTAGACTATCACAGCCTCAGTTCCCTTCCGTAGATAAGGTTCTCGGTAGGATTAGAGATCCGACACACAGCATATTTCCTACGGTGCCTGAGGATGCTCATTGGTGGTATCCAGCACCAATGCCACTACCTGCACCGTCCTTGTGTATTTTATCTTCCACTATATCTGGCAGGTGTTTCAAGTCAGGGCTGCAAGGAAGGAGGGAGGGTTGGAAGGAAGCAGTGATTTGAAATTTCTGGACTCAGTTTGCTCTCAATTGTCCTAACCGATTTCATTATCCCTCCGTTTGGGTCAACAGGAAGTTAGACTGACTCGTCTGCAATTGGAACTAAGCCAGGCGGGGAACCGGCCACGCTAGAGCCCCTCTACAGCTCCTCGAGAGTACCCTTAAACTGTGTTTCTGAACTTTTCAGATGACCGGCACCCCTGGCACTCTTGCAGGGTCCTCCCCTGCAGGTTCTCAGTCAGCGGGTCTGGGATGCATCCGTCCAGCTCGTCGCTAGGAACAGCAAAGCGCGAGCAGACTAACGCCCGGCCTGCAGGGCACGCATGTGCAGGGGAAGTAAACGGTCTGTGTGAATCCGAGTTGGCCGCGAATGGCAACCCCCTGACGCGCCTTCGTGAGATCTGCGGGGTTGCGGAGACGCTCTCTATAAAACGTTACTGATTTGGAATGCAGGTGGCAGAAGACTGCCTCGACTCAGCACAAATTTACACAATGTAAGCGCTGCCACTGTCGTAAAATGCACTCCTTGCCTATGAATTTTAATGGATAAGATTTCAAAAATCAAAGCACGCTTTAGAGATTTTAGGAGAGGCTGATTTACATTCCTGAGGTAATGCAGGTTCTCATGTCTTTTTATATCCCTTTAATATTATTTTACTCTATATTTTGAGTTCTCAAAGCATGACTCATTTGAATTTTTGAATAAAGTTTTTATTATTTTCAAATATAGTGCAAATTCCTCCTCGGATTTAGTACCAAGAAAAGGCCTGTGCCTTATGAAAATTAATGGCACTTCCTTTTATAAGACAATGACAGCAATTTAACAGCTGAATTCGATATAATCATAAAACAATCAACTCCCAAATATAATCAGCATCTAAAAGTATCTATGTGTGACAACATTATCTGTAAACTCATCAAAACTGGCTAACACATATATGTATCTTTTTGACCCAATAGTCAAAATATCTAGGAAATAATATTCATGAGTTCATTCACACAAAAAGTGACCATTTACCCCTGAATTTTGTCACATGCAGATTTTTAACAAAACTTCGCTCTGCCTTAAAATGTTCTATACAGCTGTCAGGTAGCTATTCACAGGTGAAGGCACTGTAAGGCCTGTTGAATTACGGGGTGGTGGAAATTTTATCTATTTCACAAGTAATTCAACACAGGGTTTACAAACAAATCCAGAATCCTGGATTTTATAAATGATTCACCAGGTCCCACCCTCTGGTTTTGTGGAGGGCAAAGCTGGAAGCCAGAGAAGTTACGGGCTTGGTCTGCGGTGCTGGAGATGGGAGCGTGTGCCGCCCCCCTGCTCCATCCCGGGGCTGGGCACCCGACAGGGCTCCAGCTAAGTAGGGCTGAATTCAATCACTCCTAGCAAAACCATTAAAATTTTTGAGGAAAAGATGCCACAAAGCATGAAATTTACTCTCTAGGAAAAAACATTCTTTCAGATATTTCAAAAAGTAGAATCAACAGAGCAAATGGCAAACTGTATTTTGTTCTAGAAAAGACGAGGGAGGGGGAGGCAGCATTGTGTCAGCTCAAGCTCTGCAGATGTTGGATAATTTTGGATCTCATTTATTCACAGAGAAAACAAAACATGGCCTCATTGCAGGGAAGAAGGGGTGATCTGAGGCCAGCAGCTGATTCAAACTTAGTAAACACACACGCACAGCAGAGAGTGTACATAAATATGGACATCTATGCCAAAAATAAAAGTTGAAAACTCTTCCCTCAACTTTCCATACTCAGAGGAGAAGTGGGTGATCCCTGGGCTCCCCCAAAGCTACTGCCCAGCGCAGTGGACACAGACACACACAGCAGGCATCGTCGTACGGATTCAGGGACTGGGGACTCTTCCTGCAGTTGCTCTTGGCCCAGCAGCATCACAGGAAGCACTGGCAAAAAACACTGTCTAACACACAGACACCCGGAGAACAGTAAGTGTGGGGACCAGGGAGGAAGAGTGCTGCCACCTTCTTTGGTCTCAGCTGCTGATAGAGGGTTGGTCAGGTCCTTCCAGGAGTGCCTTGCCATCCTCACATGCAGGCATAGCTACCTTGGCTGGGATCCCAGCATCCCAGAAGATCCTCCATGCATTGACTTGGGAACCCTCAAATCATCTCTGCCTGGAACACAGGCTGTGGAGACAAGGTTGGATTTGAATTCTTGCTTGGTTCCTCACAAGCTACATGACCTGGAGCAGGACAGTTAACGTTTCAGTTTCCTGGTGGGGATAATGATGTTACCTACCTTATAAGATTACATCGAGGCATAAATAAGAAAATACATATGCAGTGCTGGACACACATTACACATGATATAGATGACAGTCACAATTTTTATTACACAAATTCATAACGCTTGGGAAATAAACAAAGTACAGCATTGGAGCTGGTAGGGACAAAGGAAACAGCCACCACGCCCCACTTGCCCTGCAGCTGCTTTGCTCACTACTAGTGTCCTTGTTTATCCACCACACCCTCCTGGAACCCCATGTCCTCTCCACCAGTGTAGCCCTAGCAGACAGTGGAAGCCCAATGGAATACTTGTTGAATTAACGAAGTCTCTCTGTCATTGTCTGACCTTTCTTCCATCCTTGTCCATCTAGTTTTGTTGTTGTTGTTGTTAGGGAAAAAAAGAGAGCTGAGAAAATTTAGAAGAGAATCCAAACCTGACTCTCTGGCTCCTAGAAAGAAAGCGTGTAAGTGCCACTCTATTTCTTCAAGG
This sequence comes from Avahi laniger, assembly GCA_963575035.1. Classification (NCBI taxonomy): domain Eukaryota; kingdom Metazoa; phylum Chordata; class Mammalia; order Primates; family Indriidae; genus Avahi; species Avahi laniger. The sequence continues at coordinate 39,352 of CAUYSK010038840.1, forward strand.
TCACTTAGTGAACATGAGCCCAACAGTAAATGCAGCAAGAACAGCTAAAAGGAAGAGCCCAAGCGACTCATTTCAGAAATAAATGAAAAACCCTTGAGAATGAACTTCCCAATTTCCAGTGGCCTGGATGTCACCTTGTGAATAATGGAACTGTCACGATGGGAAGTCAAACTCACATGGTTGTTTTGTTCTCTCTTTTGGCAGAGGTCTTCCTCTTAGCAGGAAGCCATCTCATCTGCACACAATGCCACAAGTCAGACAGCTCTGTCACCATCACACAGGCAACAAAAGCAGGCTCAACCCAGTTGTGACTCACTCTGTAAGGTGCCTGGTAAGTGAAGAGGTAGGACTCAAGTCTGGTTCTCCAAATACCTGTCTAGGGCTCCCCTACACTCTCTGGCCCAATGGCCCTAATATCTTCAGGCTGTTCTCCACTGCCCCATGCCGATCCCCACATAGCTTCCAAAGCTTGTCAGACCCTCGCTGACCACCTCCTTTTATTCACGCTGTTCTTTGCCTGTGGACTATCCTAGTCTGCAACTGAAGCTCACTGAGGTAGGATGGGTGTTCACAGGCATCCTCTGAGGTCAAGTGTCAGATCTCAAAGGAGTGGGGAAAGGAAGAATTTTAAAGCTATTTGACAACAGTGGCAGCTGTAATCCATTTCGTCTCCTTTCCTTCCTTTCTTTCTTTCACTTCTTTCTCACCTTATCCCTACAACTAGTTAATTTCTTCTTCTGAAGGATCATCTTGCCAGCTTACTTAACTCAGAGCACAGGATTGGAAATGCTTAACTTGTCATGATGCTTTTCTTCTGGTCCTTGAGCCCCAAGGAACCTGCTTCGGATAGGCAGCTCCTTTCTTAAGTCTTATTATCACAGAAGGAACCATAAGCAGAAATACAATTTGTATATAACAGAGGAAAAAAGGATGAAAGGAAGAAAGAAAAGGAAGGAAGGAAGGAAGAATTAAAAGGAAAATCCTGTATGTGGGCTATGTCAGATTTTTGTGTAGTTATTACAAAATTTCTAACACGTGGTTAAGAATATGAAAACAAACAAACAAACATGAGGCATGATCAGTATCAAAACAAGCTCAATCTCCCTAGCTGGCCCTGGACCCAGGGTTGAACCTTCTTCATGTGTTTCCTGCATGGTATTCAAGAGAGAACTTGGTACATGATAGACGCAGTCAATGTCTGCTAAATGAATAAACACCTTGCACAATAGTACAGTCTTACACAAATTATTTTAAGAAGAGAGGGAGACAAATCTCAGAAGACTTTTAAAAATTTCTTGTAGCTAGTTCATCTTCATCCATCCTATTTACAGAAGCCAACAAGCACAGTTGGAACAAATAGGTTAATAAAACCAAGCCAGATGGCCAGCCATTAATTTTGCTGTGTCTCTGCAGCCATTACTGATTTATCTTTTAAAGTCTTATGCTAATCAGAGTGTAAATTCCCCCAAAGCCATTTGGTATCTTGTAAGTAAGCCAGACCATGAATTTCTAAGAATGTTGCACCGACACTGGTCCCTGTAGACGTCCCTTCATTCTGTTACGGATCGTGAAAAATCTGCTGTCTTCAAAACACCACTCTAAAATCAGGAAATGAGGATTACACTGTGATGCTGTATCTTTCTTTAATTTTGATTTATCTCACTTGAAATCTGTGACCATTAAAACAGTGCTTCAGTTTACATTTGAACCCTTTGCAAAGGGAAAAAATGAATTCTTAGCCCAGATGACGTGGTAAGTTCATGCTTCAAATCTCCTCTATTACCACCAAACATGCAGGAATGACAGAGACCATGCAATTGAAAAGATTAGGAGCATATAAACAAGTGCAGTAAGACAAACGTTTTTGTGGACCAGAAAAGGGAAAGAAACAAAAAGGGGAAACTGAAGCTGGCCCTGTACCTGCTGTTTTCTGGCTCTGAAGGCAGATAGAGGTGAATGTGAGGGACCAAAGCCAAACTCCAGGTTAAACTCACTTGGATCAGATCCCACTTCCCAGCAAGGAGAAATACAAATAGGAACAAATGTGCTGTGGCTAATGTGAGCAGCTTAGCTAAGAAGGCAAGAGGAAGCTGACCCAGGCTTGCAAGTAGAACCTGATCCTTGGCAACCCCAGGCTGTTTTGGGACGGCATCAAAGATATCCAAAGTACGACCACAGGAGGAGCAGGACACTTGATTCTGGGCTGTGGGTCCTGGGGTACAAGACGGAGGCTACCAAAGTGGCTGCACAGGGCACGTTTGGGTTGGGGGGCGGGGAAGGTAGGGAGAAGTGAGCCTGCAAATCGAAAGGGAGAAACACTGATGCTGAGAATGATGCCTGATGAAACCAACCACTGGGAAATGAAACGGTCCCAAATGAAATAAGAATAATTTTAAAATGTGAGAAGTAGCTTTAAAATAAGGATATTTTTGAGACTCAGAGATTAAAGTAAGAAATGGCATCCATGAAAAAAAATATACATTCTGAAACAAAAACAAAGACTAACAGTTATAAAAAAGAATTAATTAAAAATCTGAGACATAAAAAAATATGTAAAAATATAAAATATGTAAAAGAAAAAATAAAAAATATATAAAAAGAATAAACAGATACCTTATTTTTAAAAATTAAAGAATTAGAAAATGTTTCAAAATGTATTCATAATGTAGAACACAGACATAAAGAGTTTAAAGTTTAAAAAAGACATGGAGACTCTCTATACACATCATTATGCAAACATAAAGCATCACTGATATTAAGAAAATTGTAGAAGCTATGAGACTGAAAATACTGATTACCTAAAAGAAAGCAGCAATTATTTTGAAAGCTAACATTTCATTAATGGCAATACATGACAGTGGATGCCAGAAGACAATAATATTTTTAAAGAATTTGGGGAAATACTTTTCCCTAAATATCAGGTAAGAGGCTATCACTGTAAAGGGAGAGGAAGGTTAAGACATTTTCAAAATACAAAAATAAGAAAGTTTGATACCACCTCCTTTCTATATAATAAATTATAGCTATTAAGGTATATATTTTAAAAGTAGAAAAATAAACTTAGGATGAAATCATGGTATTCAATAAACAAGGATGAGCATGGAAATTGGTGAAATAAGTTGATTGACCTAATTAACTATCGAGCATTTTAAAAACCAGAATAAGAAAGTACTGACAACAGTAACAAGGGACATAAGGAGAGGGATAATTTGGAAAATAGGGGAAAGGAAAGTTAAAGCATACCAAAGTCATTTTTTAGGAAGAAAAACACAAAAAAGAATAAATTTAGACTGTGTTGGAAAATTTTGTATTTATGCATATATCTTAAAGAGATAAAAAAAAATTAAAAGAACAGAAAAGTAATCTATAGTTTCCAAACCAGAAGAACAAATGAGCCAACGAAAACTAGATCAATCCAGTAAAAGGCAGACATAAAGAAAAACATTTTAAAAAGCACGATTAATAGAAAGCACAGAAATAGGTGACAATATTCATAATAGAACAGTGTAGAGTACTCCAAAGCAGACTTTAAGACAAGAACTTGGGCACAGGTAGCTTATTTGGTGATGATTCCAACAACCAAAGTGAGAAAGGAGAAAACCCCTCTACTAAAGGTGTACGAAAGAGTTGGCTAGCACCCTGGACACATCTGGGGCTCAGTCCCAATGGAGGCCCTACGAAACTGAGAAACAAGCTGCAGGATTCTCCATCAGATGGGGGGAACATTGACTAACCAACTCCCACCCACCTGGGCTGCCTCCCCCTGGCTCTGGTTCTCTCGATTTCAACGTTGAGCCTATCTCTGGCAGAGCAAGTTTCTGTAGCACCTGAGAATGTTCCCACACACAGAGAGGTGACCACATCACTGAAGGTGAAGATGTCACTACCTCAGGGCAGGAGAACCCAGATGGGCAAAGGGGGCGATGTAGAGCTGAGCAGGAGCACCTGCTACAGCATGTAATGGGATTGAAATTGCCTCCTGAAAGAGAAATGACCAGGTTGGCTTAAAAGAAACAGCCATATGCTGTTTACAAGAAACTCCTAACAAAATGACACAGGAAGGATTTTGACCTCCTGGACAAAAAAAAAAAAAGAAAAGAATAGAAAAAACAAAAACAAAATGACACAGGAAATTTCAAACTATGGGGCACAAAAAAAATATACAAAAAGAAATTTTCACACACCTGTGCATGAGAACATGCACAAAGGTGCTTGCTGAAGCAATGATTGTAATGGCAACAAATCAAATATCATTATGTTCATCCAAAGGGGAAGAGCTAAATAAATTGCAGGATTGATTGCCAACAAATGGGGCACTGCACACCATCTAGAGCCCAGATATAACGTCAAATGAAAGTACTGAGCAACTTCCATTGAGTCAATAGGACTTAGAAATAGTAAAACTGAACATGTATACAGGTAATTTATATTTCAGTATATTTCAGTAATTTCAACTTGTCTTCTAACATTTTTGAACTCTCAGTATGCAATATGTTTATGACTAAATATATTAATGATGAACTTTCCCTTCAATTAATTTGCCATAAAAAGTTTTTCAATAAGGAGCAGAGAATTTTAAACAAAAATATTGATATTCCCTTATTTAAAAGTCATATGCACAAAGATGTTCACTGGCTTTATTAATAATTAAAACTTACATGTTTTACGTAAGTAAATGATCACATGATTTCAAAGGACGCAGGCAGTAAAAATGAAGCTTATTACAAGAGGAAAGTTTATGAAATAGTGTGCACAACATGATTCTAATGACATTTATAGAGAGAGAGAGAGGGAAAATTAAAGCAGAAATGTCAATTTAGGGTGAAAGGAAAGAATTCAAGAAACAATGATAAGCACAGAAATTAATGAAACAATTTCATTAACCTAAAGGCTTACTATTTATCATAGCACAGGAAATAAAAATTCTTAGGTTTACATATAACAGAAGATTTGCAAGATTTCTATGCTGAAAACTACAAAACACTAAGGGGAAAAAATCAAAGAAAACCTGAATAAATGGAGTAATACACCATATTCATTGATTAGAAGGTTCAATGTTGTTAATTCTTCCCCAAATTGTTTTATGTGTTCAATTCAATCCCAATCAAAATACTAGCCAAATTTTTGTTGAAATTGATCAGTTGATTGTCAAATTTATATGGAAAGGCAAAAGAGAAGAGTTGAAACAATTTTGAGAAAGAAAGAAGAGCCAACTTGAAGGACTCACCATGGCCTGATTTCAAGACTTATTATAGCTACAGTAATTACAACAGTGTGCTATTGATGAAAGAAGACACACATAGATCGATGGAACAGAATAGAATTCAAAGATGCACCCACCCATATATGATCAAATGATCATCAACAAAGTTGCAAAAGTAATTTACTGAGAAAAATAATAGTCTTTACAACACATAGCGTTGGAACAATCAGACACCCATGTGCAAATAAATAATTAAAGCCAACCTATGCCTTGCACCATTACAAACACTAACTCAAAATTTAAACCTGAAACTATAAAATTCCTACTAGGAGACATAGGAGAAAATATTTGTGATCTTAATTTAGGCAAAGATTTCATAGACAAAGATAAAAGCATGAACAATAAAGGAAAAGAATCAATAAATTGTTCTGCATCAAAAGAAAAATCTCCTCCTCTTTGAAGAACTCAATTAATTAAAATTTTTTAAAAAGCAATCTTCACACCAGGAGAGACCACTTTCAAAGAACATATTTAATAAATAATTTGCAAAGAGAAGACATAAAGACTCTTAAAACTCAATATAAATAAAACAACTCCATTAAAAATAGAAAAACGATTTGTACAGGCATTTTACCAAAGAAGATATATGGATGGAAAATAAGCATATGAAAAAAATGTTCATATCATTCATCATTAGAGAAAAGCAAATTAAAGCCACAGTGAGATGCCATCACACACTTAGTAGAAGAGCTAAAATTTAATAGCAACAAAAATTTTTTTAACTAACAATACTAAGAGCTAGCAGGGATGTGGAGCAATTGTAACTCTCGTATGTGGCTAGCGGAAATGCAAAATGTACAACCATTTTGGAAAATAGTTTGGAAATTTCTCATAAAGTTAAACATGCACTCTCCACTTGACCCAAAAATCCCACTTCTAGGTATTTAACCAAACGAAATGAAAACTGATGTTCACAACAAAGCTTGTGTCTGAATGTTTATAGTGGCTTAATTCATAATCACCAGGACTGGAAATAACCCAATGACCTTCAGCTGATGAATAAGCTGTGGTACATCCACAAAATGGGATCCTGCTCAGGTATTTAAAATATATATGTGTGAAGCACCGATACATGCAACCACATAAGGAAATTTCAAATGAATATTGCTAAGTGAAAGAAACCAGACTCCAAAGACTATATACTACATAACTCAATTTATGTGACATTCCATTTCTAGGACAGAAAGGACAAAACTATAGGGAAAGAAAAGAGATTGTCAGGGGTGTCACTTGTGTTGTGTGGATGCATTGCTGACCAGGTAGCATGACACCACTTTTGGGGGTGATGGAAGTATTCTGTTATCTTAATGCAGTTACACGACTGTGCATGTTTGTAAAAACTGACAAGATTATCCATTATAGAGGGTGAGTTTTACTGTATGTAAATTATGCCTCAACAAATGATTTAATTTCAAAAAGTACTTGAGAGTTTTCTTTTCATTCCTATATTCAAAAGAACATGTGTTCTCACATCCGAGTGTCAATGAATGAACTCCTTGAAAAGTGTAGTTGATTCCTCTGGCTAGGAACAGTGGTTTTTAGGTAGGAAATTTCGAGTGAAAAGGCCCATTTCCATGGGAAGGCTGGGAGAGGCAGACCCTAAAAGAAACAAGTTTGAGAAGCGGAGGGAAGAAGTTCCTCCTCAGGGGCACAATAACAGACAGATGCTAACAACGACATGGTCTCCTCAGGACATCCTGCATTTGGAAACCACTGTTGGAGAATCTGGTGTGATATACTGGATAAGCATAGAAATTAACGAAACAATTTGATTAACCTGAAGGCCTACCATTTATCATAGCACTGAGTTTGCTCAGTGAATTGAGGAAAGAAAGTGAATTTAAGAGATTTCTAAGCATTTGTGCCAGTTTCCTTCAATAAGAAGCTTAAATCAATTAAATTCTACAAGGATTGTCAGACGCTGAGCTGGCCCCTGGGAGACAGCTGTGACAATACCCTTGTTACAGCTCAGTTCCTCCTGGGGAGTTGCCCACTGGAGTAAAAGCACCCTAGGGATTGGAAGCCTTTGGAGGGCTGCCCCACTGGCTCCCTGTCCCCAGGAATGCCACAGGGAAGTGCCACCCCTAGAAGATGAACAAGCTAGAGATATTCGGGCACCTTGGATAAATGTCTTGTGCACGCTCACAGGGCCCCATGTTTTATTCTATGAACTTATTCTTTACATTGGCTCAAACTACATACATTACTTAGAAGCCAGAAGAGCACATATGGCGAATGTTACCTATGGAGTAAAATATTAATATAAGGATGTCTTGAAATCGTGCTGGATTGCTCTGAGGATCTTGGCAATTGTGAAAGCGAGGCTGTATCGTGTAAAAAGATGAGAGTTAAGACGGACAACAGGGCCCCTTCATGCTCTCTCCCCGACCCTATTAGTCTCATCCTCTTTGGTGATCAGAAAACGCTCCAGAAGTTCATTCCGGGCATATTAAAATAAATCACAGGCATTATGTCCACACACACACCTGCACACGGAGGTTTACGGCAGCCTTATTGATAATTTCTGAAACTTGGAAAAAGCCACCAAGATGTCCTGCAGTAGGTGAATGGATAAATAAACTGTGGTGCCTCAGAAAATAAAATATTATTCAGCACTAAAAAGAAATGAGCCAGCAAGCCATGCAAGGTCATGGCGGAATCTTAAATGAACTTCTTTTACGAAGTGAAAGAAGCTGGTTTGAAAAGGCTGTGTACTGTATGATTCTTATCATATGACACTCTTAAAAAGGCAAAACTATGGGATAGGTGCTTGCCAGGGGTGGGGGGAGAGGGAGGGATGAGTAGGCAGAGTACAAAGAATTTTTAGGGTAGTGAATCTACCAAGTGATACTATAATGATGAGCACATGTGATTATACATTTTTCCAAACCCATAGCATGTGCAACACCAAGAGTAGGCTCTAACGTAAACTGTGGACTTCGGGTGATAATGATGTGTCAGCGTAAGGTGATCAAGTGTAACAGACATACCCGTCTAGTGTGGGCAGGGAAAAATCTTCTACTTTGTCTTCAATTTTGCTGTGAATCTAAAACTTGTCCTAAAAAAATTTAAAAAATCTATTAAAAATATACATACCATGGATGCACTGAAATACCCAAGCATTGGACCATGAAAATAGGGGATAGTAAAATGATTATGGATCAAAAGTGATTAAAAAAAGACTTAACATTTTATATTGAACTTTTAAATAAGGCTAAAATCTCTAAGTCTGTGCATAGAAACTGGGAATTCTATGTACAATGGTTGTTTTTGCCACTAAAAGTCTGTTAATATCAAGGAGAAAGTTAAAGCATTTCTTTGCAATATAAGTTTGAAAAGGAAACTCTTACTAAAATATTCACAAAATAGTATTATAGAAAAGTGGAGAAAAAGAATTTTAAAATCTACATTACAAATGAAAATGGGAGAGGCACTTTATAACCCACATAGGTACTGATTTTTAGCAAAGTGAGAAAATTAAGCAGGAGAACAGAAATCTTAACAGCGAATATTCATTACTATCTGGAAACTTGTGAAATTGTAATGATATAGTTTAATTTCTTCCATTTTTGTCCTTATTTCCATTTAGATGAACATAAAGAAACTATAGGAGGCCATCAAACTAATCGCTTCTTAAATTACCTGTGAAATATAGAATATTGGATGCGATGATGAGAACACAGTGTGGATGTCAGGGCAGAGCTGAAGGTCATTGCACCAGGTGGGTGTGGAAAGATGACTGCGCCAGGTGCTCACACAGAACACAGGCCAAAGGAAGGCTCATGTCATGCCCAAGTTCAACCAGTTGGTGGTAATTTTTTTCATAGAGAAACTTACCAACATTCTTGGTTACTTAGTCACTGGTAAACCCTGAAATAAGTGGCTCAATTTATAATTGCCAAAAAATGAAAACGACTCAAATATCTTTCAACTGATGAATGAATGAAATTGTGGTACCACTGTATGGTATCCATACAGTGGATAAAATTATGGTACATCCATCCAATAGGATACTGCTCAGAAATGAGGCAGTAAAAACGAACAAATGCCTGATACGTGCATCTAAATGGGAATACAGAACATTTGACATAAACCAACTGCTCTGATCTTCTGTCCCTGTCAAAACACGGACTATATCTCTCAGCAAATAATAATAAAAATAATCAAGAAGGAGGATGGACCATACTAATTAAGTGCTTACAGTACACTGAGCATTGTTCTAAATGCTTTACATACATTCATTCAATCCTCACAACTTGTCTATGAAGGAGCTCCTATGCTTATGCCCATTTTATAGATGAGAAAATCCAAGTACAGAAAAGTGATTGTCTTGCTCAAGGCCACACAACCAGCAAGTGGCACAGCCAGGATTCAAGCCCAAGATTCTCCATGAGCATCACCTAAAGTCCTCCTGCTCTGCAAGGGGGTACTGCATACAGGAGCTTGGCTTCTTTTTTTTTTTTTTTTAATTTTTTTTTTATTTATTTCAGCATATTATGGGGGTACAGATGTTTCTGTTACATATGTTGCCCTTGCCCCCGCCTCCCTCCCCAAGTCCGAGTTTCAATTATGTCCATCATTTGGGTGGTGCACATTGCACTCTTTGTGCATGCATATACCCCTCCTCTCCTCCCTCCTCCCCACTCCCTCCTCCCCCCGCCCAACGTCCAATACATGTTATTCTTATATGTGCACTTATGTGTTGATCAGTTAATACCAATTGATGATGAGTATATTTTAAAGTTTTATTGGTACATTTTGCCATATTGCCTTTCAGAAATGGTATGCCTGTTATTACATAATTAGAGTCAATATGCATATAATAGTGAAGAAGGCAGTTGAATCCCTGACTTTACCAAACTGTCAACCAAGGAGGACAATGCTTAGGTATGAATGCCTTTTGAATAGTCCATTATTGTAATTTAGTAAAAATATCATTTTACTTAAGTGAAGCTTTAAACAAATATACACAGCTAACATTATTTTAAATATTTTAAAAATAAGCATTACAAATAATTTCCTTGAGTAAATATGATTTTTGGTCCTACATATTGACTAATTTCTGCAAAGTCAAATGAGCATAGCACTGTCTGAATTGATCATTAAACCAGACCAAACCCACTATCTTAATTACCCTTTCATTCTTTGTTTTCAAGTCATATGAGCAACACAAAATATGTAAGCAGAAAAATGCACAAATTATGAATCTGTGGAACATCAGAAGCATCTCAGAAGCCCCCTCACACCCTCGCTCAGTCGCTAACTCCTCCTTTGTCATCAAAGTGATGACTCCCCTGAGTCACATAAAACTTACATTAACTAAATCTATGTGCTTTTCTCCTGCTAATCTATCTTGTGTCAACTTAATTCTCAGACCCATCCCAGGATCCTAACTAAGAAGGGAGAGAGAAAGTTTTTTTCTCCCCTGCAATATATACAATGACATTATTCAGCCCTAACAAGGAATAAAATTCTGAAACATGCTACAATGTGGATGAACCTTAAAGACATTATGCTAAGTGAAAGAATCTAGAAACAAAAGCACAAATAATATATGATTCCATTTATATGAGATATATAGAATCATTAAATTCACAGAGATAGTAGAATAGTAGTTATCAGAGGATGTGGGGAGGGAAAATCGGGAATAACTGTTTCATGGCATAGAGTTTCAGTTTGGGAAAATAAAAAAGATCTGAGATGGATGGTAGTAATGATTTCACAACAGTGTGAATGCCACTTAACTGTAAACTTAAAAATGATAAATTTTGTTTTGTATGTTTTGCCACAAAAAGTGATGATTATCCTAACTTCTACATCCTTTATTAGTTTTACATGTTTTTGCATTTTACATAAGTTGAATTACACAGTATATCTTCTTTTGTGTCTGGCTTGTTTACTTCAATAATGTTTGTAAAATTCATCCACGTGGTTGCATGTGATAGTAGTAGCCTGTTTATTTTCATAGCTTTAAAGAGTTTGTTAATATGGACAAACCATATTCTCCTGTTGATGGACATTGATTCCAGTTAGTCATTTATTAATTTATTTGTTTATTGATTTTGCTGTTTGAAATAAGACTCCTATGAATATTCTTGTGTATGTCTTTTGGTGTCGGTGAGACATGAACACAGTTCTAATAGATACATACCTAAGAGAGGAATTGCTGCGTCATTGTGGATGCCTACGAAAGTGTATGAGAGCTCCAGTTGTTCCACATCCTCATCAACTCTCCAGTATTCTAGTTTGTTTGTTTAGCTATTGCGGTGGGTTTGTAGTGGTCTCTTATTATGGTTTTAATTTAATTTATATCTTCCTGATGATTAATAATGTTTAACGTCTTTTAATAAGTGCATTGGCCATTTGGATATCCTCTTTGGTGAAAGTACCTTTTACCAATTTTTCTCCTGGATTGTCTTGTTGTTTTTCTTATTAATTTATAGGAGTTCTTTATTCTGAAGTCTTTGTGGAATACATGTACATGCATTCCAAAACATACTTTCATTCAGTGGCCTTTTTTTTTTTTTTACTGTCTTAATGGCACCCCTTGATAAATGGAAATCTTTAATTTTAATGTAGTGTAATTCATCATTCTTTTCCTCTATGGCTAGTGCTTTTGTGTTCCGTTTAAGAAATCTTTGCTTATCCCAAAGTCCTGAGAATATTCTCCTATGTTATTCTCTAGAACTTTTATGTTTTTGCCTTTTGCATTTAGATCTACAAAGTATTTGGAATTGAATTTTGTGTATGGTGTGAATTTGATGGCGGGGGGGAGGATGCTGAAATTTGTATTTTTCAGTAAGGACAGCCAATTGACATAGCATCATGTTTTGGAAAGACAGATTTTACCCACTATACTTCACTGCCAATCTTTCTCATAAAACAAGTCCATGGTATGGTTTGGTTTCTGGACTCTCTATCTTTTTATATTTGTTTGTTTATCAATTCTTGTGTTAGTACTACCGTACAAACCACCGGTCATGTATCTACTGAGATGATTATATAATTTCTCTCCTTTTTTTCTGTTAATGTCATGAATTTTATGGATTGGTTTTCAAGTGTTAAATCAATCTTGAATTAGTAGAATAAAATCAATTTAATCACAGTATATTTTTCTTTTATATGTCACTCGTTTGGTTTGCTAACATTTTGCTAAGGGGTGTGTGTGTGTGTGTGTGTGTATGTGTGTGTAGGGCTATTAAGATACTTATTTCTTGTGTCAGTTTTATAAGTATTTGAGAAATGTGCCCATTTCATATAAATTTTCAAATTTATTGGCATAAACTTATTCATCGTAACTTTTTTATTGTATCTTTAATATCTTTAGGATCTTCAGTCATTTCTCCATTTCCGTTCTTAATACTGGTGATTTATCTTTTATCTTTTTTAATCGATCAGTCTTTCCAGGGGGTTACCGATTTCATTCTCTTTGGGTAACAACTTTTGGCTCTGTTGATTTTTTCTATCTAAAAATTGGCTCTGTATTTTGTCGACTTCTGCTCTTATCTTTACTATTTCTTACTTTCTATATTCTTCAAGTCTAATTTTTTATTTTAATAACTTCTTTTTTAAGGCTTTTAAAATTATAACTTACTATGTTTTATAGAAAAAATTAAATGTAGAGATGATTTTTATTAAATTTGAGGATATTTATCTTCTGGTTCTTTAAACATATGCACAATTACAAATTAATTGAAAAATTTAATTTTATTGCTTAATATAGCTTACAATACATAAGACTTCATTATTTAGGAAATATTAATGTCACACTATAAACATTCATTGTTAATGTCACTTTTATTGTATTTAATTTATAAATTCCAATTCACCATTATAATCACAACTTATTCTGAGGGATGAAAAGCAGAAATTTCACTTAAAAGACATGACAAATGCTATATCTTACATGATTTTCAAGACTATACTAAATACTTTCCAATCACATTTAATAACTTGACATAAGATTTGGCAGTTTCTCAAGAAATACTAGTCAAACCATTATTAAATATTAATCTATCAGTGACTATTTAACTTCTCTCTAACACATTAAGCACTGTATTAGGTCTTCTAGGACAAAAAGTTTCATTTTTTAAAAACAAAAAAAAGAAACCCCAGATTTAAGATTTATAATATACATAGTTTTTCATATAGTTGTATTTTGAGACTATTATTCCTGAGAAATTTATGGCTGTTTTTTAGTTTCAAAATCTTCATTTTGAGTTCTCCAAACTTTGGTGGAATTTCAAGCACTGTGAAATCAGGCCAATAGTTCCTGGGGATGATTCTGGGACATGTGCACATAGCTAGGAGGCTGGCAGTGAATATTTTCAGGTAAGTGAGTCAGGACACATTTGCAGGTATGATGAGCTACTCTGGAAAACAGAAATCCTTCTGGTAGTTGAGTATGCTGAGTCTGAGGACCCTGAGTGGGTGGGGCTTGCTTTTTCCCTACTTTCTGAAATAAATCATTGATATTCAGCCTTTTTTTAATATGTGAATTTAAGGCTGGAAATTTCCCTCTAAGAGATGGCTTTAGCAGCATCTCACTCTTTTTTTCCCATGCAGCATTTAAAGTACAAATCAATTTTAAAATATTTTCAAATTTCCATTGAGTAGATGCAGAAAAAAGCATTTGATAGAATCCAACATGTACCTGTGATTAAAAACTCTCAGCAAACCAGGATTAGAAGGGAAGTTTCTCAACTGGATAAGTGGCTTCTATGAAAAACCTCCAGCTAATATCATACTCAATGGTGAAAGAATAAATGCTTTTAGAGGGAACTCTAAGATCAAAAACATAGCAGGAGTTTTGTTCTCACCACTCCTTCAACATTGTATTAGAGCTTCTACCCAGTGCAATCAAGTAAGAAAAAGAAATAAAGGAATCCAGATTGGAAAGGAAGAAGTAAAACTGTTTTTATCCACAGATAACATGATTGTATATGTAGAAAATCTTGTAGAATGTACATAACAACTACTTTAGAGTTATAAATAAATTTAGTAAGGTTGCAGGGTACAAGGTAATATACCAAAAATCAATCATATTTTACATCACCAAAATTATTCAGATTTAATATTATTAAAAAAACAATCGTTCATCAAGAACCAATCAGAAACTGATTCTGAATCAGTTTCAGAAACTGAAATTTAAAAATATCATTTGCAATAACATAAAAAATATAAAATACTTAGATACTCTGTCAAAAGTTTGTAAGACCCATACACTGAAAAGTACAAAATTGCTGAAAAAATATAAAGAAGACTTAAATAAATGGACATACCATATTTGTAGGTTGACAGACACAATAGTGTTAAAATGTAAATTCTTCACAAAATTATACATATATTCAACACAATTTAAATAAAAATTACAGCATTTTTTTTTTAGAAATGTACAAACTGATTCTAAAATTACTACGGAAATATATAGGACCAAGAATAGCCAAAATAAGTTTGAAAAAAAAAAAAAACGAAGTTGGAGTACTTTACATTGACTTCAAGACTTACTATAAAGTGACAATGATCAAGACAGTGTGGTATTAATAGAAGGAAGAACTCATAGATAAATGGTACAGAACAGAAAATTCAGAGATAGATCCACACAAACATGTCCAAATGATTTTTAACAAAAGTCCAAAGGCAATTCAGTGGAGAATTTTCAACAAAATGTATTGGAAAATTGAATATTTATAAGTAAAAATGAACTTTGATGTTCACAGAATGAAAAGAGACTGTTAAAAAACTGAAATAACCAAGCTGTGCATTGGGAAAAAATGTATGTAAATCCCTCACCTGCTAAAGAACAAAATATATAAAGAGCCCTCAAAATTCAATAATAAAAGACAAGTAAGCTAATTTAAAAATGAGCAAAAGATTTGAATAGACATTTCACCAAAGAGGATATACAGATGGCAAATAAACAAAGAAAAAGAAGATCGACATCATCAGTTATTAGGGAAACACCAATTTCATTGGCTTAAATTAAAAAAATGTGTATGGCTATACCACGTGTTGGTGATGTGGAGCAACTGGAACTTTCATGCAATGCTGGTGGAAGTGTAACATGGATCAAACACTTTGAAAAACAATTTGTCAATTTCTCAAGAAATTGCATGTATACCTATTATTAATGTATGCACTGGCTTTTCCCTTCCTAGGTGTTTAGCTAAGAATGAATGCTTGTATTCATCAGAAGACTTTTATACTTATGTTCACAGCAGTGTTACTTGTAAAAGCCAAAAACAGAAAACAGTCCAAGTGTTTATCAACAGATTAGTGAGTAAACAATGGGATACGACTCAGTAATAGCGATGAGTTAGTGATACCCACAGCATTATGAGAAAACTCAAAATAATAATACTGAATGAAAGAAGTCAGAAAAAAATAGTACATTTCATATGAATCTATTTCTAAAAATTTCTAGAAAATACAAACTAATCTATAATGATAGAAATCAGATCAGTGGTTTTCTGGGGATTGTGTTAGGTATGAAGGGGAACAAGAGTGTAGGATTACCAAGGGGCATGAAAAAACTTTTGATGGTGATAGATATATTAATTATATTGATTGTAGTAATAATTTCAGAGATATATAATATGTCCAACCTTATTGAATTAAATATTTTAAATATGTACAGTTTATGTACATATAAAACTGTTAAAAAAACTAACTAGAAAGAAAAAAATCACATTGTGATTTCTCCTTTGATTTATGGATTATCTAGAGTATTGATTAAAATATCAAACATTTGTGGATATTTTAGACATTTTATTGTTCTTTCTCTTGTTGATTTGTAGTTTAATTTTACTATAGACATAGTACATACATGCATTTAACATTTTCCCTTGAAAATTTTTTGCGATCTGCTTTATGGACCTGACTGAATGTGATCAATTTTGGTAAGTGTTCTATGTGTAATTAGAATGTGTATTTGTAGTTGTTGGCTTTAGTTTTCTATAAAAATAAATTAGAGCAATTTAGTAAAGTGTGTAATTCAAATAATCTAATTATTTTCTAATCTTTTCTCTTCTAGTTCTATCAGTTAAATAGGTATTTTAATCTCCAATATAATGTAGATTTATCTCATTCTTTTGTTAGTTCTGTCAATTCATAGCACATATATAAACATAAAGCAGTGATGTTAGGTGCATATTTTTTTAGAATTGCTATGGTTTCTTGGTGTGTCATCCCATTTATCTTATGAAATTGCCTTTCTATTTGTGGTAATGTATTTACCTTAAATTTGATTTTGTCTGACATCAGTAAAGCTAATCTAGTTTCTTTTGATTAGTGTTTTCATTGTTTGCATGGTATGTCTGTTTCTGTCTTTGTACTTTCAGCCTTTCTTAGTCTTTACACTTAAGATTGTCTTATTAAATGGTGTATAATTGAGGTGTTTTAATCCAATCTGAAAATTTTTGATTTTTATTTAGAATATATAGCTAGCTGTTCACAATTGATGTATTAACCGATATATTTCAGTTTAAATCTACTATCTAAGTATTTGTTTTTTCCTCCCATTTATCTTCTTTTTTTCATTCCTTTCTTGCCTTCTTTTGTATTATTTTTATGGCTCCTTTCTTTTTCTCAGCTATTAGCTTTTTATTATACATTCTTTTATTATTCTTGTAGTAGTTACCCTAGAAATCACAACATGTATCCTTGACTTATTACATTTAGTATGATTTAGTGTATTTATGATCTCCTAGATAATGTAGTAACTTTAAAACTTGTTAATTCGATTTATCCCCACCTGCCTTTTATAGTATTATTATGAATATGTTTAATTTTGGAGGTATTTTAAGTCCTATAGTATTTTTTATTATTGTTTTATAGCGACGTTATTCATTTAACCTTACCCACAAACTAATCCTTTCCATTGCTGTTCATTTCTTCTTTTGTCTTCTTGCTTCTAAATTTAATCATTTTCATTTTGCTGAATAACAACCATGAATGCAAATTTGTTGCTGACAAATTCTCTCGGTTTTTGTTTTTCTGCAAATTTCAGACTATATTTCGACTTCATTTTTAAAGGAGACTGTGGCTGGGATTAGAATTGTAGGATAACTATTTCTTTTCCTGGTATTTTAAAGATATAATTCCACTGTCTTTGGTTTCTACTGTTAATAAGCTGTTAGTT
The DNA here is from genome assembly GCA_963575035.1 of Avahi laniger. NCBI lineage: Eukaryota > Metazoa > Chordata > Mammalia > Primates > Indriidae > Avahi > Avahi laniger. The sequence continues at coordinate 56,754 of CAUYSK010038840.1, forward strand.
ATACCGTTGGTCTTCCAGAAGTTATATGATATTTTTCCTCTGGTAGCTTTTAAGTTTTTCTCTTTGTTATTCATTTTTAGCAGTTTTATTATGATATATCTAGGTGTAATTTTCTTTATATTAATCCTACTTGGGGTTTGTAGCACTTTTTGTGTCTATGGCTTAATGTCTGTATCCAGTTTAAAAAAATAATCTTGTACATTATCTCTTCAAATATTGTTTTCGCCCCCTTCTGTCTCTTTTTTTCTTTTGGGACTCCAAGTATATATATTAAACTTTTTCCCACATCCCACATGTCTCAAACTCTTTTTTTTTTGAGACAGAGTCTCACTGTGTTGCCCGGGCTAGAGTGCCGTGGCATCAGCCTAGCTCACAGAAACCTCAAACTCCTGGGCTCAAGCGATCCTCCTGCCTCAGCCTCCCGAGTAGTTGGGACTACAGGCATGCACCACCATGCCCGGCTAATTTTTTGTATATATTTTTAGTTGTCCGATTAATTTCTTTCTATTTTTAGTAGAGACGGGGGTCTTGCTCTTGCTCAGGCTGGATTTGAACTCCTGAGCTCAAACAATCCGCCCGTCTCGGCCTCCCAGAGTGCTAGGATTACAGGCGTGAGCCACCACGCCCGGCTTCTTAAACTCTTTTTAATATTTTCCTATCTCTCTTCTTCAGTTGAATATTTTTTTTCTGATTTATCTTTCAGTACATTGATTCTCTTTTTAGCTGGGTTTATTTCGCTTCTTCACCTATTCATTGAGTTCTTAATTTCTTGTATTAGATTTCTCTTTCTAGTTCTACAATTTCATTTGATTTTCTCTTCATGGTTTTTAGGTCTTTGCTGAAATTCTCCATTTTGTCCTTTACTTTCTTAAATCTATTAATGATACTTAGCTGATTTAAAAATCCCTACATGATAATTCTAATATCTGCATTGCTTATGGATCTATTCCTATTATCTTGTATTATTTTGATTTTTAGCTAGTATTTTGGCATGCTTTGTTACTTTTACTTGAATGCTGGTCACTGTGCATAAAAATTACAGAGATAATTTGTCTCTGGATCATATCTTACTTTAGAAATGATTTATATTTGTTTCCAGCAGGTGGGTAGCAAAGGAGCATGTCAGCTTAATCTATTCATGAGTAGAGCAGACTCAAAACTGGGCCTCAGTTCCTGTGAGGGCTGCTCTTTTAGAGTTCATACTCCTAAGTTATAGCACTTTAAGGGTACCAACTCAAAACCCAAGCCCTTCTTCCTGTGTGGACTCTGAACACCAGTGTTTTCCCCAAGCCTTGGGAGATTTCAGCAAGCTATCAGCTCTACAGCTTTTCAGACACTGCCTTCTGCTCAGTTTTTCTCATCTCTCAGCTATTCCTTGAGAATTTGCAAATTTTTCAAAGGGAACAGTGGCATCAAATGCTAGTTCACCTTTCTCATCTCTCTAAGATCTTGGCCCATTAAATCTTCATTGTCTTGGTAGCTCTTCTGATGTCTTCAATAGATGTTTGCCTGCTTGCTCTAATTATCTTCAGCCTTTCTAGTGGTTTACGACAGTAAGGTTCATTTCAAATAAGGTAGTCCGCCATTTTTGGGACAGAAAAAGTCAGAACTACTTAGATGTATATGTTGTTTTCATTTCTGTTATTTTCTCCAACTTTATCTCTCTTTGATGAAAAAGAAAACAGAAACATAGAAATTTTGCTCCAGGTGAAATTACTAGTTAATGACATAGAGCTGAAATAAGAATCCAGGTTTTTGGGCTACAGTTACTACATCTAGTGATTTTACCTGATATACACAGTAGAAATACTACAGTAATATCAGGAATAATAGTTTTTTGATATTATATTAATATATTCTGCTTAGGAGAAGCATTATTTTCCATCTACAAATACTTAAATTTCATTCGTGCTGGGAGGGGTGATAGATTTTGTTTGCGCTCAAAAATTTCAGACAATCCACATGTATTGGGTACTTAGTTGTCCAGGGGCAATACCGAGGATTTTATGCGTGTCAACTCATTTAGTCCTCACAGCAATCCTCTGAGGTAAAACATTTTATCATCTTGATTTTGAGACAAGGAAGCTGCATTTCAGAATCTGCTGTTTAAAGGATCCCTGCAGTGAATGCTTTTGTGAAGTCAGGAATAATTTTGGAAATGTAAATTATATCCTAATTTATCTGTTTTTAAGAATTCGGAATGTTTTCTTAAAGTTAGTTGTATCTGATGTTGACTTTTCCATGCTCAAAATGTCTTCCTGTAGATAAGATACTGCTACTTCATTTCTAAAATCTAATTAAAGTTGATAGTACTCTAAGGGACAGCAAATGTCAAAATCTACTAGGGTTAATTGTTTTAAATGTCTTTTTGTGTATATGTTTGAATGTCTTTTAAAAAATAAAGCAGTATATAAAATCAATGAAACTGTGGTATTAGAATTAAATTATCCCGAGACTGTTTTCCTCAAATGTATGATTTATTTGAACAGTTGAATGTTTTGTTCAAGAAAGATATTTAGCCTATAGCTAATGTCTACAACAGAGTGCTGCTATGATCAGATATGTTAGCTCTGCTGGTCTCTGTGCACAAGTAAGGTGGTCTTCTCGTCAGGTAAGTGTCTTGGGAGGATCCTTGACTTTCATAAGCAGATGCCAGCCCTCCCCTCCTGCATCCAGTTGACTAGAACATTCATCTTCCAGGCTCCTGGCAGAAGACCTATGCTCAAATTTCCCTTTGCCCTGGTCTTACCAAGCTCAGCTGCTTAGCTATACTCGCACTTATAAATGCCCAAAGGATCTTCACTCCATCCATTTATCAAGATCAGTAGCTTGCAGTCTTTCTTCTCAGACACGAGCAGAGGAAGGCATTCATTGCACAACACGCTTGTGTAGCTGAAGTTGCTCACTGTGTGTGGTTTGCGGCACAGCTAGGAGATGTCAGTCTTGAAGTGGAACTGACACCTGGCTGGAACTCCATCCCTTTCTCTGCCAGTGACCTGCAGCCATCCAGTGTGTTGAAGATACCAGCATTAAAATGGTTGTACCTAAGCTTTTATAATTCTATTCTTGGATGGTGCTGATCCTGCAGAACAGCATAGTTTACTTTTGGCTCTTCACCAGATCACTTCCACTGAATTGCTCTTTGGTGTTGGACCATAAGCCTATGTTGAGGAACGTTAAAGAAACAGCCATGTGAAATTTACTATGTAGTCTAGGGATGTTCAGTGGTGTGCAAGCTGGTTGCTAAACACAAGCGTTATTAACAAATGAATTATACAAAGTTACCATTAAATACATTATATCAAAAAGAAAGTTAAAAAATACTTAAAACTTGTCATTTTCTAATTATTTGACTTTATTTTACTATTATCTACGCTCTTGAGGTTATTAATAGCTATTGTATTAGTATGAGGGAAATATTATTTAAGGTGGGCCATGGCCCATCTTTTCCTAACTTCAAGTTCAGAGATGTTATGTTGGTAGCATGAAATTGTCCATGGTTGAAGTATTTATACCATTGTGCCTCAAATCAGTGCCCCCTGCCCCAGGCCAGTTATGAAACACATAACGCCTCATTACTGGATGTTGTGGAAGTTAGGATGTTATAGCTATTATGAGAATTTGTGAGAGTGATTCCTCTTAGGTCTGGGGAGAAAGTAAAGGTATGCTTCTCTTCAGGCACATTGTTATTTTTATTTTTAGAACCCTGTGCTTCTTTCTAGTAATCATGTTCCTTCTTTGTTTTCATTGCTACGTAGCTCAGAGCCAAAGTTCCAGCACCTCTCTAAAAAATAAACGTATTCCAGGATTCATCTTGTTTCCCTACGGTTGGTTGTTTTTATTTAGTCTGTCTTCCCTCCCTCCTTCCTTCTTTCCTTTTCCTTCCCTCTCTTTCTGTTTCTTTTTTCTTTCCCTTTCTCTTTATTTCTTTTGTTCTATATTGTTGTGTATATGGACTTCTTTTAGCTATCTCTAAATAGTTTAGGATGATGTGGGGGTGTAAAACAGTATACTTTTCTGTACATATACATTCTTAACAGTAATTGATTATTAAGGCTTCCTGCCTTATTTATAGGCTTCATCTTGGTTTAATATTTCATGAGGCTTCTTCTTGCTTTAATATAAAAAAACTTGTGAAGTTAAAATATAATTTAGAATTGTATATATGCTTTATGTATTAAGGGCCTGTGAAAAAATCTTGGGGAAGAGAATAGTTCACTTATTATATCTATTTACTGTCTGTCTTCTGCTCTAGAACGTAAATGTCAAGAGGGCATGATGTATTTCTAAGTGTTTAGAATTGTATCTCACATTCAGTATTTTTAAATGAATGAATAAATCATGAATTTCTAATGCTCAATGGTTATGAATATGAGCATTTGATTTTTACTGATGATGTTATATTAATACAACACACTTATAAACACATATTTAAGAACTTTCATTTTGTCCTTATGACTTCCATTTAGGCTCTGTTTCTTTCGATTTTAATTTTTCAATTAAATATTCATTGCTAATGACATTTTTTCATTAGTTCTCTATAGAAATATGGTCACACATCATAAAGAGAAGCAATATCGCATTTTCTACCCATGTGGAAAGACCAATTATCCTAAACTAAGCCTAAAGTTTAACACCTCTACATTCTTCAGATGGTTCTCATGAATCATTCACTATAATTCTGTTGTTTTATTTTTTCTTGTACTGGGAAAGAAGAACGAACATTTATTGAGTGCCTATTTTGTGATATATGCTTGCTGTATATTTAATTACATTATTTTATTAACACACAACAATCCAGTGAAGCAGGTCCTATTATTTTCCCCATTTTAATAAATGAGGTAACTGGAGCTCAAAGAGATTATGTCACTTCCCCACGACACAGCTCCCAGGGATGGAGTCTGGTCTGAAGCCACAGTGTGGCTCTCTGCCCCACTGAACTCAAGTTCGGATCAAACCACAACCTCCCACCCATCAGCCTCCCACTTCTGCATTTCCCTCAACTTTCACAGGTCTCCCTTAAACACTGCTTTTGTTCTTTTGTTTGGTTAGCAAATGAGTGTTTCCAGTTACTTTTCGCGAATGCCAAGCTAAGGTGTTTGGTGTTCAGAGGGTGGGAAGCCTTTGGGGTTTTGAGCAGAGGATGATTATCCCAGGAGCCAAGAGGATGATGCGTTACAGATACACGTGGGCTAGAGACATTCAAGAGTGTGGCTGGCAAAATAATGTCTATATCCTCATTTCTGGAAACTGTGCCTATGTTACCTTACACGGGAAAGGCACGTGATTAACGTTAAGGACCCGAACCGTAAAAGGGCTTAGCCTGGGTTATCCAGGTGGACCCAATGTAATGACATGAAAACTTCAAAGCAGAGAACTTTTACAGTTGTAGTCCCAGTTGAAGGGAAGTGGCCAGGAGCCAACGTATGTGGGTGACCTCTAGAAGGTCAAAAAGGTAAGGCAAAGAATTCTTCCTTGGAGTGTCCAGAAAGGAATGCAGCCCTGATGACACCTTGATTTTAGTCCTCTGAGACCCATGTTGGACTGCGGAACTGTAAGACAGTAAATTTGTGTTGTTTTAATCCACTAAGCTTGTGATAATGTGACATGGCAGCTGTAGAAAACTACTATGGGAGAGATTTAGACTACAGTAGGGCAGTAGGAATTTCACTCTTCTCAGAAACCTTTAGCCCCCTCTTTCACACCGCTTTCAACCCCAACTTTCCTGCCCAGCTCTCCTGGTTCTGTGCAATCTGCCCATGCCGTTCTCCGCTGGACCGTGATCAGACCACTCTCCTCCCTGCCCGTGAACCAGCTGTGCTCGGTTTTCTATCTGCACGTGATGTTTCTTTCCCAGGAATCTGTCCCTTCTTCCAGAGCTTTTCTTGATCACTTCTGTCCTCTTTGATCCTGCCTTCTCTGCTCAGTCCCAGCATTGATGCCCAGGAGACAAATTAGCACTTTGTTATATTCATACATTTCATCTGTGCTGCACATTACCAGCTTTTCTTACTATTTAATGTATTATATGCATTTTATATTGGTTACTACTTTTTAAAAATGCCACGTTATTCTGTAATCTATTAGAAAACTAGTGAAAAAATCATGTGCTTTGAATTCTGACTTAGCAATTTCCTAGCTGTGCATGTTTGGCAAGATATTTAACCTTTCTGAGCCTCAATTTCGTTATCTGTAAAGGGAGATGATATCCACTTCGCAGGAGCTTTGTAGGGATCAAAGCACTCTATAACTCTTACTTCCTACTCCTGGAGGGTGGTGACAATGTCTTATTTCTCCATTCTATCAACACATACCACAGTGCTTAAGCACATAATATAGTAGGCTTACAGATTGACTTCAGTTTGTTATCAAATTTCTGTGTCTTGTTAGAGATTTTGCCATCATTTCTGTACTTGTATACCCTACCTCTAACCTTTCATGCAGCACTCTATTATAAAGTCTTAAAAGTCTATTAAGTCTTAATAAGTCTTATTAATTAAAAGTTTTAAGAGTCTATTATAGCTGCCTTAAAAGTCTTAGCTTATTGTATCATCTGTTTAATTTCTGACAGACCTGTAAGTTAATTTTACAAAATATTTCCTGAGCATGACATCTTCCAGGTAAATCTCCCCCACTTGTCCATGGCTATGACCCACAAAGTCTCTTCCAGTGGCTCATTTTATTTTATTTCGTGATCACAACATTCTAACTCCACAAAGCCAGCCTGCTATTTCTTGCTGCTCTCTTTCAACTTTCATTTACTATGGACACCATTTCAGGTTTATTGCCCTTGGATCCAGGTGTTCCTGCGATAGGCAAGGTGTTTCACAATACATGAGTACTTCCACTGCCTGCATTCTCAGGATTTGGAGATACAGGTTATCTGCTCTTGAAACCTTCTTTGCTTTTCATGGTTTTCAGTTTCATCTCTATTTCAATAAATATTAACCCTTGGTTGCTCTCTTAGGCTACATTTTTCAGTTTTATATGTGTTTCTTCTACTGCCCTGAGAGCCAGGGAGCGGAGGCTTTCCTTTCTTCAGGAAATCTCTGTTCTTCTCTCTTCTCTGATTACATCTTGCTGCTATCCCTACCCAGTCTGAATCTTTTGTTAGGTGAACTTTGCTTCTTACCATTGTACTGTGATAAATTTTTATGCTAGCATTATAGTGCCTGATATCTGCTTGGCTTGGACCTGCTGGAAGAAATCTTCATAGGTTAGATGATTTACTGCTGAAAATTGAATCTCGAATATGTCTTAGGAAGCCTTTTTTTTTCTTTTGGTGTAGATTTTAGGAGAGACCTTCTTTCCTGCTTTCATTGATTTCCTGGGTAATATTTGCAAAGAGTTTCAGGCTGACACCTATTTTTGTAAATCAGCAGTCATAATTCTTTGATGCTATTTTTAGCTCTAAAATATCTGGTAAGCCTTTCTCTTTATATATGGTCAATACAAGGTTTTCGGCTGGTGTGCCTGGAAAGTGGCATATAGCGGATCCATTATAGGAATGTCTTCAAACTTTGACCAATGCATAAAATTTATTTTCGCTAACACTGAGTCATATTGTTTCATTATTAGGATGTTGTGTGTTACACGGATCATTGCCCTGAATAGACCCTGAAATGCACTATGTATTGATGTACAGCTTGTGACAAATATGCATTTAAAGATGTGGCATAATGTCAACCTAGTGTAAAAGAGTTTCAGTTTACTGGAATTTCTATTCTTAGCCTCCTTAATTCTAAGGGATTGTGGTCAAGGTAGAAAACAGTTCTATAAGACAGCAGTGCTGTAATGTGGCCAAGGATAGTAAGATAACCACAGGTACTTTTATAGAGGTGTGAAACATGGTTATATTGTGATACTTTGTGTTTTGTAAATATTTCTGACTTTTTATCATGTTGTCTTGAGTCTTTCGATACTTTCAATTATATAACCAAAAAAGTATAATATGTGAAGACATGCTGTGAACATACCAAGGTTTATTCTGAGCAGGCCTAAGGGGAGGAATGCTTACAATGCTGTACACAGAATTTTTATTTGGTTTAGGGAGGGCATGGACTTTGTGCATTATTAATTAGTCTTCAGGGACCAATGTCTTAATTGCCTTTCAACGTTTTGAAAGTAGGTGGCAGCATACCTATATCTATTTCCAAAACTAGGACCATGACTTTCTGAAACATTTTCCTGTATTCTTGGGAGATGCTCAATGATTTCCTTTTGTGCCCTCTATTACCTACAGATTGCAGATGTGGACAGGTGGGCTGGAAGCAACCTTTCTTACACAAAGCTGATTGTGAATTTTCTCTCATGGTTTCATTAAAGTGTGTGTTCAGAGAGTTTTCTAGTAGTGATTTTGATGGCCTTCACTCGAAGGGTAGTAAAGATAACAATTGGACCTACATAGGCCAGATTCTGTTTTCATATACTCTATGCTCTTGTTTTATGCATTTGTACAAATTTGTAACAAGAAGGGCTAAGCATTTTCATACTTGCTTTTCCATTGCACAATACTGTAGGCTCCCTTTACTGAAAGTTCCAGAGCTATTGTACTTCTGATGAATTGCAATAGGTGTTCAGATTTTACTGAGAGCTGGAGTTTCAGAAATTGGTAATCTTGCCTGCTTAATTTATTAAACAAATATTTAGCTAGTATCACTTTCGAGTCCCCAAGGGAAAGCTTTAAGAAAGTCAAGGAACTGGATCACCAGATACCTATAACCTATTTACCTTCAGTAAATACAGCATCATAGGTCTCTGCAATTTTCTTTGCTATCATGTTTGCCTCATTCAGAGTGAAAAAAACTCCCTCATGGAAACAGGTTTATGTATTTGAAAATCCCTTGAATTTTTTACTTAAAAAAAAAAAGGCTGCAAGTGACGTAATTGCTTTGAACCTTCTTACTATATGAGGAAACCAGGAACCCTTTTTTGGAAGTTATCTGCAGGGAACTAGAGAAGACCAGTGACTAGACTGATCTGAATGTTAGTTCTGTATTTCAACCAGAAGGGTGCACTGCTGTATCTTATTTATAGCATGGGGCGGAGGGAAGAAAATAACACTGATGTTCTTTCCAACTAACTTAATTTATATTTCCTGGTAATTTGCTTTTCCTTTTGAATTTTACTAGCATTCTAGTTTCAATTCTTGACTTCCCAGTTTCTCTCCACTCTTTTCTCTGTAAATGAACAGAAGGTTCACAGAGGAGAAAGTCACCAGCATGTTGAAAAACTGACTAAGCAATATTCTTTTACCTTTTCTGGCTTTTCCCTCTTCTGAGGGAGGAATTTATCACCTTTGTTACAGACGGGACAGGTTTGGCAGTAGATGCCTCCAGATGCAGAGCTCTGGAATGTTCCCAACCTTAACATCTGGGGTTCAGCTGGCTCATTCCCAACTTTCTTTCCTGCTTTCCTTGGCTAAGGTTATTGTTGTGGGGGTTAATCACACTCTGGCTTTAATGAGAAAGACATAGTCATCCTCTAGATGTCATTTAGGACCCCAAATTGGCATTGTTGAGACATTAGATTTTTGCAGGAAAACCTGTATGTGTTGTCCTCTCTAACTAGCTCTTGAAAACACACACAACCCAATAAGTAACAGCAACAATAACAACAAACACTTTATTCTGAGAGCTTATTGATAATGAACCATTCTACAGAGACCATGCAAAAAAAATAGGGCATACATGAAAATTTTTCTGAAACTTCTTTGGAGATACATTTTTTTGGTCATAGTTGCATAGATACTAAAATACATGTCTGATGTCAGATTTCACATGCATGGAATTGGCATGGTAAACAACTGCCAGTTTATTTATACTACCTTGTTAACAAAATTATTTCAGAATTCTTCCATAAATTTTTATAAGTATACACTGTTATGATTTTTAGCTAACAACATCTGAAAATATGAAGGAATTGCCTTTTAAATAAGTAAATAAGTACCGAAAAAAAAATGCCACAGAGATAATGTATGAATGGCTCACCATAATATTACCTGTGTTTAAAATATAAAGAAGAAGATGAGAAGAAAATATATCTAAATGAAAAACGTTGCTGCTTCTGGATGGTAGGATTATGGGAGATTTCCGTCTGCTTTTTGACACTTTTGTAGTGTTAAAATTATCCACAATGAGAATATGAAACCATGTTATGTTTATAATTAGAAAAAAAAATAGCTTGTCCTGTACAAACTGAAATAGCCTAAGCAATTTAATAGGAAGATTCCCAACATCGTCTGTTACAAATACCAGATTTAAACATTTAAAGGGAAAAGTTTTAAAATGTAAATGGTCATATGTATTTATGGATTTTACATTTAGAAATTAACTTCAACTCAGCAATGTCCAATTTCTAACGAATGCTTTGCTACATATATATGAATATTGATTTGAATACTGAAGGTATCATTTTCATAGTAGCCTCCATCCTTACTCAATATTCTGTAACCACAGCTCAAGGGCTGACACCTATCTGACTACAATTCAATAAAGTAGCTGGTATCACTCTTTTTCTTGGACCAGCCGACTCTTGGACTGAATTAACCCAATCAACTGATGACCTCTGTATCATATAAGCACAACTCAAGTAACTGAAAATATTTGAATCAATTGCTGATCAACCAGAGTCTTGTTAGCACCCTTGCTTCTGTTTCAGTTTCTGTTGCTTCAGTTTTTTAGGACAAGCTCAGGAGGTTGGGACTTTGCAGCTAGGCAAGAGCAGTAACCCTTGTTATTGGGATGGTAGCCACGGGGCAGACGGTGGAGGCTTGAGTTCACCTATGTGGAACCTTTAGGCAGACTCTTTTCAGGCATGGATCTGGGACTAGGGTAAGGCGAATGAGGATTTGCTTCACTCTAGTCCCTGCCTTATGGATCACTCTGAGAATAATGAATCCATGACTATTTTTCTTTTCCTTAAAAATATGACTCTAGTTAATAATTTGTGTTTGCATTTAAATATCACAATCACTTATAGAAACAATTTATCTGACCTGGAAATGGACTTTTTCTACATATTACAATTCAACGTACAACCAGTGAGCCAGTACGTTGCTGTCCCGAAGGTCTCCAGGGTCACTTTATTGACTGTGACCTAGCTTACGCACTTTGTTCTATGGCAGTAACCCCTCATGTTCTACTTAGGTTATATTGCGTGTGGATCTGTAGACACAGTTTGGATATTATTTAGACTTTTCTATAAATCTCAATGGGTCAGTGGTTGGTGTTAGTGCTCTGCTAAAGTGTAACCAGGGATTTGAGTCAAAGGAGTCAAAATTCAAGAGTGAAATGCACATTTACTCCATTATAGTTTTTTATGTATTACTACATTATACTTCATATGAAACTCCAGTACACCATTAATATAGGAGTATCTAATTGGAAAATTTTTATATATGGCTGAAATTTTCACCATTTTTTAGCTGTGTCAAATATGAAGGATATGAGACTCTTCTCTGAAAGGCAGGAAACCACTCCGGCAGTTATTCTCCCCACCTCTTGGTGGGAGGTTGGGGTGGAGTGTGAATATCAGTTGCTCCAGTGGAATATATTTTGGTATAAAAAGTCCTACCCTTCTTCACCTTCAGTTGAAAATCTTGAATAATGAACATTATTTTGCCTCATCTGAAATATAAAATTTTTATAATCGATGTGTACTTAGCTTATCCTTACTAGATAGCAAGCAAAGAGGGGCTGTGTTCTGTTCTGGTTTATTTCTTATTTCACAAAGGCTATGAGATGATTACTTTAGTCTTCTTTCTACCCTTATACCGTCAGCATCTATAGTATTGTGATATACTAAGAAATATATATTTGATCTTCATTCCTGGTTCCTGACACAGAGCTCCTAAAACCCTTGGAATTTCCTGAATGATGGGGGTGAAAGGAGAGACTTCTTTTATTCATAATAATCCCCTTTGAATCATACCTGACTTAGTGCTAATGAGGTGACTCTTGCAGGATGGGGGCTAGTTGCCAGAGGAACCAATTATATGATTGCAGGGTTAGAACTTTGAACCCCACCCTCTGACTTCCTAAGTCACTAATGGCCAATGATTTTATCTTAATCATGCCTATATAATGAAGACCTCATAAATACCCAAAATGGGATTTAGAGAGCTTCCTGATTGGTAAACAAGTGTGCATCTATGAGCTGCGGGGTGGTACACCCCAAGCTCCAGGGGACAGAAGCTTCTGTGCACTGTACCCTTCTGGACCTTGTCTTACATACCTCTTCACCTGGCTGTTTATTTGTATTCTTTCAAATATCCTTTGTAATAAATTGGTAATAGTAAATAAACTTTCCCTGGATTCTGTAAGCTATTGTAGCAAATTATGGAAACTGAGGAGGGGATCTGTGGAAACTTCTGATTCGTACCCAAGCTGGACAGAGTTGTGAGTAACCTGGGGAACCACTACTTGTGATTGACGTCTGAAGTGGCGGTGGCCTTGTGGGCCTGAGCCCTTAACGTATACGATCTGCTTACTATGGGAAGTTAATGCAAGAATTGAGTTAAATTGTAGAAGCACCCATTAGGTATTTGCTAAGAATTGGAGAACTTGTTGGTATGGAGAAGACCTCCACATATTTGCTGACTTTAGTGTTTTCTGAGTGAGTATAGAAAAAGTTTGTTTTTCCTTTGTAGCACTAAACCTTAGACACAACTAATGCTTACTGAATCTTTTAGAATTGAATTGATATTTGATATGTAAATGATTCAGAAGATTACCAAAATAAAGAAAATGCTTTTGAATTTCAAAGACATTTTAGGTATGAATTCAAATGTGAACCATCACATTTGGAGTTTTGAGATTACACGATGAGTTTGAGACAGGTGGTACAAGGCAGACAGTGCACAAGAGCTGTCCTGGTTGACCTCACGCACCAACTACTGAAGACAGGACAACATCTGGATGGGACAGGGCATCCAAAAGCTCACCTATTCCAGTCTTGTCTTATTTATTTTAAGAGACAGGATCACCGAGGCTGGAATGCAGTGACCCTGATCATAGCTCACTGCAGCCTTGAACTCCTGGGCTCGAGGGATCCTCCTGCTTTAGCCTCTTAGCTAATTTTTAAAATTTTTGTAAAGAATAGCTTTGCCTATGTTACCCAGCCTGGTCTTGAACTCCTGGTCTCAAGCAATCCTGCTTCTGCCTCCCAAAGTGCTAGGATTACAGGCTCCAGCCTTCTTAAATTACTGTTTA